>PVJC01018027.1:0-31778 GCA_004026665.1 Murina feae | reverse complement strand
ATCACTGAGAGGGATTAACCTCTAAGCCACTTGGTTATGAGAGTCAGCTGTGTCTACAGTGGGAGAACTTCTGTGCTGGAGACACCCTTATGGGGCAAGAGTTGTTTCAGTGGGGCTTTTATGCTCACTGCATCTGCCCCGAGTGTGTTCCTTGTGGATCTGTTTTGTTTAGGTTAGTCCCACTCTGGCCACTGGGTGGAGCTGGCTCCTGTATCTTTAAGGAGGTGTTGAGTTAGCCTTTGCCTTAAGCTACTCAGCCTTTTATATGCAAAAGTGTCTGACACAGCTTGGGAGGGGCGGGGCCTCAGGGAGTTTGCAGGGCAGGGCGGAGCAAATAGCTATGGCGCTTCTCAGCCCTGCCCTGAGAGACACCAGGTCTCTATGTCCCACGGTAATTGCTGCAAGCAACACTGAGAGAAACCCCGCTTTGGATTTTCTCCCGGTGCCAGTCAGTCCCCCTTCTCTGGGTGTCTGGGTCCTCAGAAACTCGCCTGGAACTGGAGTTCAGAGCCGCTGGGAACTTGTGGCTCTCTCCGTTTTAGATAAGAACCGCGACCTCCAGCACCAGCCCTTTCCCCGAGCCCCGTGCTCGTGCCTCCGTACCTCTGTACTTGCTTCCGCCGCTCCTCTGAGTCTCAGACTCTTTTCTAGTTGTAGGATTTTCACTCAGCCAGCCTTCCTGTAGGTGCGAGTGGTGTCTGTGTGTTCTTTTCGTGGTTTTTCTGAAATAGTTTTTCACGGCTGCATTTACGGTGTTTACCTTATGCCGCCATCTTGCTGTCCTCTAGAGGATTTTTTTTAAACAGCCCTTCAGCAAGTCTGTGAAATCACACACACACATATATATACATATGTATACATATGTGTATATATGATCTTTTACAGAGAGGAAGGGAGAGGGCTAGAGAGTTAGAAACATTGATGAGAGAGAAACATCGATCAGCTGCCTCCTGCACACCTCCCCACTGGGGTTGTGCCCACAACCAAGGTACATGCCCTTGACCAGAATCGAACCTGGGACCTTTCAGTCTGCAGGCTAACGCTCTATCCACTGAGCCAAACTGGTTAGGGCAGGTAGAGGATGTTTTTTGTCATTACTTCTTCAAATAGGTTTTCAATATCTTGTTCTCTTTTTTCCTTCTGGCATTCCTATAATTCGGATGTTGGTACGCTTGAACTTATTCCAGAAGCTCCTTACACTATCTTCATATTTTTGGATTCTTCTTTTTGCTCTTTTGGTTGGGTGTTTTTTGCTTCCTCAGATTTAAATCATTGATTTGATTCTCAGAACCCTCTGTTCTACTATTGAATCCTACATGTTATTCTTTATTTCAGTCAGTGTATGCTTAGTTTCTGACTGGTCCTTTTCCATCTGTTTGGCATTCTTGCTAAGATCCTTGAAAGTCTCACTAAGTTCCTTGGAGGTTTCTAGAAGATTCTTGAGTAAACTTTTAACTATGGTTTTGAACTCTATGCCCAGTAGTTTGCTTTCTTCCATTTCTTTCATTTGAGACATGTTTCTATGTCTCTTCATTTTGGCTGCTTCCCTGTGTTTGTTACTATGTATTGGGTAGAGCAGCTATGTCTCCTTGAGTTGATAGAGTGGCCTTGTGTAGTAGGTGTTCTATAGAGCCCAGTGACTCAGCCTCCCCAGTCACCTGAGTTGGGAACTCTAGGTGCACCCTTGTTGGCTTAGCACAGTTTTGTTATAGTTGAGACTTGATTGCTTTTGGTGTCACTGGGAGAAATTGACCTTTAGGAAAATTTGCTGTGAGGACCAGCTGCAACTACAGTGGGAGAGCTGCTATACAGGAGATACCCCTGTGGAGCAGGACTTGCTTCAGAGGGGTTTTGATGCTCACTGAGTCTGCCCCTTGAGTGTGTCACTTATGGATGTGTACAGTTGTCATCTGGTATGGCCTGACACTGACCACTGGGTACACGGGCTCTTGGGTCTCCAGGGAGATGCAAAGTCATCCACTGCCTGGGGCCACCCAGTAGGAGCTATGAGAGATCTACAGATTCCTCCTCTTTAATTGGTTTTGAAGTGCCCAAATAAGCCCCAGTATGAAGCAAGGCAGGCTGGTGCTGGTTCCAGGTCTTGGACCCTTTATTGATATGTTTGGGGCTCCCTGACCTAGCTATAGCTTATTCGAGATTTCCAAGGACAGGCTATTCAAATACAAAATCTGCTGCAAGCAGCTTTGGTGGAGTTGTAAATTGGATGAGGTGGGGTCTTAGGGAATCACCAGGGTGGAGCAAACAGAAATGACTGCCAGTCAGCCCTGCAACTGGGGAGATCCCAACACAGGAACAATGATCCCTGTGAGTACCTCCGTCTGGGAGAAAGCCGCCCCCAAATTCTTGGTCTGGTGCCAGAAAAATGTGTCCCCCAGAGCCTCGCCCTGGTGCTGGAGTTCAGATGAAGCAGGACCTTGCAAATTCAGTTTGTGGTGCTGGCATTGTAAGAGTAACAGTTGGTTTTTACAGCCTGTAGTTATGGGGACTCCTTTTCTCAACTATGGGACCCTGAGCTGGGGGGTCTGGGACCCCTTGCTCCTCTGGGTGACCTCCGCAGAAAAGATCTCACTCACAATTAAAAATGTGGCACACAGGGGTGCCAGACCAGCCCGTTCCGTGCCTCCTACCAGTCTCATTGTGCTTTCTTCTTTACTTCTCTAGTTGTAGGACTTCCATTTAGCCAGCTTTCCGGCAGTTCTGGATGATGGTTGTTCTGTATTTTAGTTGTAATTTTTTTGTGGTGGTTGGGGGGCAGTGAGTACAGGCGTTTTACCTACGGCCATCTTGGTTCCCTCTCCAGATGAAATGTCTCTTAAATGACTTTTTTAGAAGCCCCATTAAGTTGACTTATGTTTCTGTCTCATTGGTTAAGAACTAAGTTACCTGGCCACCCTTGTTGCAATGAATCTAGGAAGGTGAATATTGATTACTTTTTTTTGTATTGTTTTTTATCTAGTTTCTTCAGTTGTACTATTGAAAATCCTATTATTGAGGAGTGTGTAGCAGCAAAGGTTGAGCATCCTATGCTGTAGACAGTACAGGAAAATTACACCATGAAATGAGAACATGAAGCACGACATGTGATCCAATTCCCTAAAGAAATTATTAGCCTCTAATGTGTATTCTAGCAATGGTCAGAGATTTTTGAAGTTGGAGAGTATTGTAGTCAGATTGTGCTGTAGAATATGGCTTTGATGGTTTTGTGGTGGGTTAGGGAATGACAGATTAGAAGCAGGAAGAGGCTGTTTAGAGACCTTTGCAATAATTTAGGTTAGAGATCTTAGGAGTCTGATTAGAAAATGTAGGAATAAGAAGGAGACTAAAGATTCCAAAAATATTTAGGTGGTTGAATAGGTAGGACTTGGTTGTTGATTGGCTCTGTGGAGACAGAGGAGAATGAAGAGTCAAAGGTGGCTCTGGTTTCTGACAGAAATTAATAAGTGGTGCCATTAACTTAGACTAAAGGAAAGTAAAGGAGGAAGGTTAAATTGGTTGCCTTTTTAAACACGGTGAGTTTGAGGTATCTGGAGTTCCTTCATGTGCAAATCTTTATCCATTAATAGGGAAAGGATTAGGATAGGTTTGTCCTATGTTACAAATATTTTTTTAATAATATCCCATAGAATTTTATATACTTTTTTGTTTGGAAATTTCTAACATTTGTATAACCCTGTTAATATTCTCTTTTATATTTCTGGCTTAAGTGTTATAATTGAAGGGTTTGGCCTATCTTATCCCAATTATAGATGTATATACCCAACTTTTTTCTTGTACTTCTATGGTTTAAATGTTGACTTGATCATTATTTTATTTTGGTGAATAGGATGAGGTAGGGAAAGAAAAGGGAAGAACATTTTTAGTTATTTCCGAAGTGTGATATAAAACATGAAAATACTAGTTTTCTTTTTAAAGTAGCTCTGACATTAATTTTTTAAAATACATTTTATTGATTTTTTTTACAGAGAGGAAGTGAGAGGAATAGAGAGTTAAAAACATTGATGAGAGAGAAACATCGATCAGCTGCCTCCTGCACACCTCCCACTGGGGATGTGCCTGCAACCAAGGTACATGCCCTTCACTGGAATCAAACCTGGGACCCTTCAGTCCACAGGCCGACGCTCTATCCACTGAACTAAACCGGTTAGGACGACATTAATTTTTTATGGTTTTGATGTTTTAAGGAATATTCTGCTGTTTTTCCTTCCACAAATAAAGCACCCTCAAGTTTTGAGTTTTTATTATAAATTAAAATATCTATTTCTTGTATTCTTCTGATAGCAGGAGGATGCGTTAGCACGACACGCCTCTGAAGAGGCTCGGAGAAGGACACGTGAATTTGAAGATAGAGACAGGTCTCATCGGGAGGAAATGGAGGTGAGAGTTTCACAGCTGCTGGCAGTATCTGGTTAGTACTTCCCCCAAAACTCTGAGGCTCTATTTGTGATGTTTGTGCATGTTTTAAAATAGTTTAATTTTGGCTTTCATTTTCAGTAGTTGTACTGCATGATTTTGTGCTTATTAAATGTAACTGGTATAAAGAAACTTTGTCTTAATTTGTACATGAATTCTTCACTTTGTGGTTTTTATAAAACGCATTTACCATAATGTCTATTTTCTCTTAATTCATCGGTCCAAATATTTTACCTATTTTTTCTTAATTATTTTTTAGATTCTTTATTTTAAAATACCTTATATCATAGAATACATATTTTTAGAACATTATTAAAACTCTTTGCAATATTATATTTAATTTTGTCTGTGAATATTTGTCTTGATTTTGTAACAGTATAATTTTTGCTCATTTTTTGTATTCTCTTTACTAGAGGCAAATTTAATATTTCAAAGTACTCTTTTTCTTTTAAGCTTTCTATGGTAAAATAAACTACAGATATAGAAATTTACACAAAAGAAATATGTAGCTTAATTATTATATGTCTAACACCTTTATAACTACCATCCACGTCAAAAAATAAAACTTTGACAGCTACTTGAGTAGCCCCCCCTTATGTGTGCTTTTAATTTGAACCTTTTCCTCCCCTCAAAAGTAATCATTACCTCAGTTTTTATAGTAATCACTTTGTGTCTTTTTATAGTTTCATTATCTATGTCTACTTCAAGCTTAGACATTCAAGTTTAGTCTTGCCCACTGTCTAAATTTGATACTGCTTTTAATTGACATGGATGTTTACTTTTTTCTGCATAGAATTGTACCCTCCTTTAAGCAGACTCCAGTTATAAAAACTAACAAAATATCTGCAAATTATTCAGAAATCTAAATTCTATAAAAAGTATACTCACAAAACAAAAATATTCAAGATAATAACTAATGTGCTTAAAAAGAATAAAAGTGTGTATGTTTGTATGTATACAAAGACAGTGGTAATGAGCCCAGACTCTAGAGCCAGATTGCGAGGTCTGATTCCGACTGTGCCATTTACTTTTGTTGCATTGGACAATGTATCTCACCTTTCTGTGACTGACTTTTCTTATCTATAAAATAGGGTTAACAGTCGTGCCTATCTGTAGGGTCATTATGAGAATTAAATGAATAAATACACATTAAGGCACTTTTAGAATATGGGACACTGACTAGGTGTCACTGGCTATTATCAATATTATTTCATATATTTTTTCTCTGTATTATAATTTTTTTAGAATAAAGGAAAAATTCAAGCCTACTCAGTGGTTAGTGTATTAAATAAGCTATCTTTTAATGATCGGTAGTTCCCTTTGTCAATGAGTAAATTGATTTAATAGGCTGATAGCAACTGATGATGTCACCAAGAATACTTATAAGCTTAGGAGAAGAGACAGGAAGGATATAATGCTTACATGTATAATATGCACGTGTTGTCTTTACTTCTGAACCTTTTTGGTCATGATGCTGTTTGTTCCCTGGCTAAGAATGTATTTTCTACCCATTCATCGAGGCCCAGCTAAAGTGTTATCTGTCAGTCCCTTCTCCAGTCTTATTCATAATTAGCTCTACTACTTTGTGGTTTCCAGAGCACTTTTTATTTCTATTATCGTTGTTACTGAAAATACGTTGAAAAATTATGAATGTGTCTGTTTTCCACTCAATTGTAATCCCCAGTGAGATGGGGACCCTGGTTTTTTAACTTCCACACTATTCACCACAGTGTTTTGTACATTGTGTTTAGTTGTCAAATGGAGATTGTAAAAAACAGCTCCTATCCTGCCTCTTTGAAAACTAGAGTTAGAGAGTAGGTTCTAGGTTAAAGTAGAATCATATAAGTTAGTGGTCTCTAAAGAGATTTAGAATGTTTATAATTTATTGGTTTATATAAATTAAGTTATTTATTAAGTAATGAACCCATGTGGGCTGGATTCTGCATTAGGGACTAGGAAATAGATGTATGGTATCTGTCCTTGAGCAACTATCTGTCTTGAGGGAAATAGATGATACACAGATAACTGTACTCTATTTTGGCAGCAGCCATACACAATGGAGGTTCAGAAGGGGAACAGTGGCAGTGTGGAGGGCAGAATACTTACATCTGCCTCTGCATGGGGGATTCAGAAGAGAATACACTTACCGAGGTTTGAAGGAAGATAATAAATTTGCCAGTTCAACAAACTAGAGAGAACATTCTGGGCAGAAAGAACAGTATGTGCTAAGGAGTGAAGGAATAAGAGATCTTGTTATATCAGAGGATATGATTGGTCAATCTTTCTGAAACTAGCTAACATGGCTATAAATGAATATAACAATTATTTTATAAAAAGTATCCTTCAGCCCTAATCGGTTTGGCTCAGTGGATAGAGCGTCGGCCTGTGGACTGAAGGGTCCCAGGTTCGATTCCAGTCAAGAGCATGTACCTTGGTTGTGGGCACATCCCTAGTAGGAAGTGTGCAGGAGGCATCTGATCGATGTTTCTCTCTCATCGATGTTTCTAACTCTCTATACCTCTCCCTTCCTCTCTGTAAAAATCAATATAATATATATATTTTTTAAAAGAATCCTTCAGCTACATTCCATTTAAAAAATATCAATTAATGGAACAGTTATTTAGGAAGTTGTATATATTTTGCTTTAAATAAAATTTTAGATTAGTTGATAATAAGAATTGTCTTTCCAAAATGTTAGTTTGATTGTCTTTTTTTAAATCCTCATCTGTGGAGTGGGGATATTTTTTTCATTGATTTTTTTTTCCTAGATAAGGGTAGTGGGAAAGAAAAAGAGAGAGAAACATTCACGTGAGAGAGAGACATTGCCCTGACCAGGGCTAGGGATTGAACTAGGAATCGAACCCTTGACCCATGGGTCTTTGGGGCAACACTTTAGTCACTGAGAAACGCAGCCAGGATTAGTTGGATTATACTTATAACCAATTTTACTTGAAGAAAAACTTTTTTGTTATACATTTTATTGATTTTTTACAGAGAGGAAGGGAGAGGGATAGAGAGTTAGAAACATCGATGAGAGAGAAACATCAATCAGCTGCCTCCTGCACACCTCCTACTGGGGATGTGCCTGCAACCAAGGTACATGCCCTTGAATGGAATCAAACCCTGGGCTTCTCAGTCTGCAGGCCGACGCTCCATTCACTGAGCCAAACCAATTAGGGCTGAAGAAAAACATTTTGATGTGAGTTTATATCTGTGTGTTCATATTTGTTTAAAGAAAAATATAGTCTGTTGATGGAGGTGTCAAATAATTTATTGTGCTGATAGTTTGTAGTTGGTTTTCTGTCAGTGATTTGAGAGCATGGGCTTCACAGTCAGACTTAGTTGAGACTCCTGCTCCATCACTTGCCAATCTCTCTTAAGAGATTTCTCATAGAAATTGTGAGAATTAAATAGGAAAATGCTTGTGAAGCACTTAGTACGGTGCTTGGTATGTGTATGCCTACAATAAATAATAGATCTAAAGTACTTACACACTAAAAGCTCTACCCAGAGATGGTTCCAGTTAATTGAATTATATGCCTAATAGGAACATCCTTTTAGTTCTCTAAAGTATATAAGGGCACTTTCCTTGCATTATGGCCTAGAACATAGAAAAAATTGTTATATTTTCATCAATGATTTAAGATCTTGTAGGTCTTTATGGCAATAATTTAAAAAATCAGTTTTTGTAGAGAACTGTCATCTAGAATATTGGGCAGGAATCAGACTCCAGAGCCTGCACTGTCAGTTACTTAAGGGAGTTTGGGGTATGTATGTCTTTTGGCACTTGGCATACGTATATTTTGCTTCCCTTTTTATTATTTACTTATATATATTTTTTAGAATTACAGTTTACATTTAATATTATTCTGTATTAGTTTCAGGTGTGCAGTACAGTGGTTAAGCAATCATGTGCTTTACAAAGTGATCCCCTGATATTTCAAGAACCCAACTTGCCCCATACATAATCTATAATAATAAAAGTATAATATGCTAATTAGACTGGACAAACGACCTTCCAGATGTTCTTCCTGATGACCATGCAGTGACACCCACTGGCATCAGGCCAGCCAAGGTGGGTGTGATGCAGTTGGTTGGGGGTCTGGCCATTGCTCCATGATCGCCCTGCAGAGGGAGGCTCAGGCCACCGGCCAGAGGGGTTATTGATCAATCGGGAGGCTCCACAATTGCCCCAAAGAGGAGGCCCAGGCCACCGACCAGCAGGCTTCAATGGGTGGGCAGGCCTCCCTCTGTGGGGCACAAAGAGGGAGTCCCAGGCTACCCTATGGCAGCACTGTGGCAGGTAGGTGGGGCCTCCCTCTGCAGGGGTGATCCATCTCAGAGCCCCGGCCATGTGGACAGGGCCTATCTCTTTGGGACGATCCATCGAAGAATCCTGGCCGGGTGTGTGGGGCCTACCTCTTTGGAGTGATCGATCACAGGGTTCCTGGACTGTGAGAGGGTACAGTCCAGGCTGAGGGACATCTCCCCCCTCCAGTGCACGAATTTTGGGCACCAGGCCTCTAGTCCTGTATAATAAAAGCCTGATATGCAAATCAACCAAACAGTGGAACAACCAGTTGCCATGACGCACACTGACAACCAGGGGGCAGACGCTCAACGCAGGAGCTGCTTCCTAGTGGTCAGTGCACTCCCACAGGGGCAGCACCGCTCAGCCAGAAACCGGGCTCACAGCTGGTGAGTGCAGCTTTGGTGGCAGGAGCCTCTCCTGCCTCTGCTACAGGCAAGTGGCAAAGGAGGAGGGGGTCTTGGACTGCAAGAGTCTCAGACTGCGAGAGGGATATCTGACTGCTGGCTTAGGCCTGATCCTCTTGGCAGGTAGACATCCCCCAAGGGGTCCTGGATTGCGAGAGGGTGCAGGCCAGGCTGAGGGACCCCTTCCCACCCCCCCCCACCCCCCAGTGCACGAATCTCGTGCACTGGGCTTCTAGTTATATTATTACTGACTAATATCTCTGTGATTATTCCGTAACTATTTGTAACTACCAATTTGTGCTTTTGCTTTCTTTTAAAAAAAATCCATAACAAATTCCTTATGTCAGTTTGTTTTCTTGCATCTTACCTCCTTTTTCCTAAAAGGAAAACATTAAAAATGTTTTCTTCCTGTAATTAAAATACTGTAAGAGTCCTTAATATTATATAATGGGACAAACTTTCTTTTCTGTTGCTTGTTTTGGTTTTGATATTTTTTTAATCACAATTTTATTTTAAAACAATTTTTTCTTTACATTCAGCTTAACATTCTTATTACAATTGAAGAAACTGAGAAAAATTGACATTCTTTTAAATAGTTGGTTAATAGAAGGAGGAAAAAAGGTTTAAGTCAGTTTCCTAACCAAAGGTCTCCACAAATACAGACTAGCACTGGGAAATGAATTTCCACATCACCCATAAAGATGATTAAGTTAAAAAATAAAATCTGCCAGGAGAGTTTAGAAATCATTTTACCTGGAAAAGAAAAGGCTGAGACAGAAGAGAATAATAATGGTTCCAGTGGGTGGTCCTGATGCCTGGTGAGACGGGGTCCAAGGAGCAATGGTAATTCGTGGGTGGTAGTAACCCAGTAGTAGATAGTCCTTGGAAGCATGAGATCCTGGCAGCACAGAGGCTTAAGGATGTCCCACCCCTGTTTGGATAACTCTGTGACCTCTGGCCCTGCTATGCTAAACTTGTAATTGTGGTGCTCATTAGCATTTAATATATGTGTAAGGTTGAGGTCTCTAACAGCAGGAAGCAGAACCCCACGTAGTTAAAAGCTTCAATGGGTTTGATTTTCGCCAATCTTTTAACCCGAAATCAGTTAAAAAAAATTCATTGGCCCTGACTGGTTTGGCCCAGTGGATGGAGCGTTGGCCTGTGGACTCAAGGGTCCCAGATTCGATTCCGGTCAAGGGCACGTACCTTGGTTGCTTGGTTGCGGGCACATCCCCAGTAGGGGGTGTGCAGGAAGCAGCTGATTGATGTTTCTCTTTCATCAATGTTTCTAACTCTCTGTCCCTCTCCCTTCCTCTCTGTAAAAAATCAATAAAATATATTTTTAAAAAAATTCATTGGATATGTTTCTGTTTTACCATCTGTAAAATTAAAAAGTTTTAATCCATCATCCATGGTAGGATTTAGCATTTCTTTTTCTGATTTTTTTGGAAAAGGGTATTTTAGTAGTCTGATATTTTCTTTATTTTTTTAGAGGTTATGACAAATTATCATTAATTTGGCAATTGAAAAAACATAGTAAAATGAATAAACAACTATTTAGTAACCGTATCCAAGTACTGTTAAATCTTTGGTGTATAGTAAAATGATATGCAAAAAGAACAGAACACTGTGTACAATATCATCTTATTACCCTGTGGGTATTTTTTAAAGGAATACATACACATATTTGTTTGAATGTGCATAGCCTCTCTAGTAAGGATACAGTAAGAAACTCTAACTGGAAATTACAGAGGGAATCAGATATCTAGGGGCCACACTGAAGGAGGATTACTTTTCACTATTTATTTTTTGTACCTTTTGAATTTTATATCGTGTATATATTACCTATTTAGAAAAGAAATGAAGTTTGTTTTTAATGTTAACACAGAATGGTTGAAAATTGAAGACTTTAGAACTTGCTGTCTGTATTCTCTGGCATATAGGTTGTTTTTAAAAATGTGAAATCCTTTCTCCGTTTGAAATTTTATATAGAACCCTAATAGATAAAATAAATACAGGAGCACTGCTCAGTGAATCAGTTCTCCCTCTAGAGTCTGTGGGGTATTTTCAGGGAACCCAGTAGTTGGTAGCATGTAACTGGAGAATCTTTGATATAGAAGAATGAACAAGAGGTTTGTAATAGATTTCCCTGGTTTTAAATCGTAGCCCCACCACTACTTATTACCATATGACATTGAGAAAGCTGCTTATTTTCTTGAGCCTCATCTGTAAAACAGGGCTAGCACCTTTCCTCCTGGGTTGCTCAGTATCTAACACTTATACTGGGGTTCAGTGCAAGCTAGTTTCTTCTCATTCTGTGTACCTTGATTCACAACATATCTGGTCCCAATAAAGGCAGGCATATCCTCACTTCAGATATTTTTTTGCGAAGCTACTTTAAATTCTGATTTTGTTTGTTTTTTGGTTTGTGTATTTTTTAAAATTAATACTTAGAAAGGAAGGGAGAGGGAATGAAACATCAGTGGGAGAGTGGAACATGGGTCAGCCAGCTCCTGTACACTCCCCACTGGGGATTGAGCCTGCAACCTGGGCATGAGCCCCAACCTCAAATTGAACTAGTAACCTTCTGATCCATGGGATAATGCCCAACCAACTGAGCCACACTGGCCAGGGTTGTTTGTGTATTTTTAAATATTTTTTTGTTTTATTATTGATTTTTAGAGAGGAAAGGAGAGGGAGAGAGAGATAGAAACATCAATGAGAAAGAGATCAGCTGCCTTCTGCACGCCCCCTACAGGGGATTGAGCCTGCAACCCTGGCATGTACCCTGACTGGGAATCAAACAAGTAACCTCTTGGTGCATGGGACTATGCTCAATCCACTGAGCTACACTGGCTGGGCTGTTTGTGTATTTTTCTAACAAAAGATTTTATACCTTTCTTGATTCTTTGGAGATAAAGATAGCAGTTACCTGGGGGAGAGGTATGAGGAGAACTTCCCAAGTTTTGGTAATGTTTTATTTCTTGATCTGGATGCTGGTTACATGCGTGTGTTCACTTAGTGAAAACTCACCAAGGTACATATTTATGATTTGTGCATTGTTCTGTAGACTTTAAAAAATGTAAACTTTTAAAAAGAAAAAATAGCTCTGGATGGATATTTGCTCAGTGGATAGAGCATCTGAAGGGAGTCCCAGTTTCAATTCCAGTCAAGGGCACTTGCCTGGGGTGCAGGCTCGATCCCCAGTAGTGGGCATGCAGGAGGCAGCCAATCAATATTTCTGTCTCATCGATGTTTCTCTCTCTCTCCCCTTCTCCCTTACTCTCTGAAATCAGTAAAAAATATATGTTTTAAAAATAGAATAGTCACAGACATTTCTTCTGTGAAATGCACCTGCCCATTTCTTGCTGGTTCCAGTAGGTGGTCCTGATGCCTGGTGAGATGGGGTAATTTGTGAGTGGAACCATTATTATTTCCCTGTTGCCACATAGAAGTAGCCCAGTGCCTTTTCTCCAATGATTTGAAAACGTTGACGTGCTACCTATGGCAGTTCTCTTCAGGTTACATATCTCTGTAACTATCATTTAAATGCCTTACTTTGGCTTTCGTTGAGGGATATTGAGGTTAATAAGGGACAGGCTAGCCCTAACCGGTTTGGCTCAATGGATAGAGTGTCAGCCTGCAGACTGAAGGGTCCCAGGTTCAATCCCGGTCAAGGGCATGTACCTTGGTTGCAGGCACATCCCCAGTAGGGAGTGTGCAGGAGGCAGCTGATCGATGTTTCTCTTTCATCGGTGTTTCTAACTCTCTATTCCTCTCCCTTCCTCTCTGTAAAAAATCAATAAGATAATGTTAAAAAAAAAAATAAGGGACAGGCTATATGTTCTCGTTATAGATAAATGGAAAATACACATCTGTTGTCAGCTTGTACACACTCTGTGACTAGCAACAGCTTTCACTTGATTGGTTTCTTAACCTAAAACTAATATGGCACTGTTTGTTCTTAATTCAGCTGCAAAGTGACAGTGCTAAATGAGATTTTCTCTAGTATCTAT
The DNA here is from genome assembly GCA_004026665.1 of Murina feae. Taxonomy (NCBI): domain Eukaryota; kingdom Metazoa; phylum Chordata; class Mammalia; order Chiroptera; family Vespertilionidae; genus Murina; species Murina feae. The sequence goes on along the minus strand of PVJC01018027.1, from coordinate 18,615 downwards.
AAACTGGTATCACTGGTTAGGTTATAGTGCATTAGCAAATAAGTTATCTTTAATGTCAGAATGGGTAAATAATTATTGCTTATCCAACTTTAGGCAGTTTTAATGCAATTCAGCAAATAGTAGAAGAATTTTATGTGGAAACTATTTGGAAGTAAAAACAGGCAAAAGGCTTTATGTGGGTTTTTTGTATTTGTGTTTTGTATGTTTTCGGAGCCTTCTATTCTGTGTGGTCCAAGAAAAAAAAAATCCCAAACTTACTCATTTTAAATTCCCACAGACTTCAGTTTTCAAATCACAACTCTACCAACACTCCTATTTAGGTAAGGAAGAACCAATTAACATAAGAATCTGTCTGTATTGGGCCTTCCTGAGATGTGTTGGCTAAAGGCAGATGAGAGTAAACTGGGAATATGAACTATGAACTGGGACTAAGAATGAAAATCAGAAAAGGATTAATGAGGAAGAGGATACTAAATCTGCGTTCTCCCACACTGAGTGACTCAGTTTGCTGTCTGATGTAGGAAATGTAGACTTTCTTAAAATTTATTTTGTTTTAATCTTGTTTTAGTTTGTAAAATTACCCTTAATTGCAGGATTCAGATTTTTTTATGAGCAGCTTTGTTTTAATAACAGCAGCATGAGTGCTAAGTATGTGCAACATAGGAGAAATGATGACACAGCTGGATACACTATGATATTTGCTTTATCCTTGATTCTTAAATGCTCTTATAAAGTGTGTCTCCATTTTGAAGAACTGAGGCTGAGAGAGGATAAGAAGCTTGTCTAAGATCACACAGCTAAGGTGGTAGAGCCATCCCTATCCAAGCCCAGAAATGTGGATTATTTTCACTATCTCTTTTATTTTGAAATATCACTTTAGTTCAAATATTTATGAAGTGGTATACTTTTAAAAATATATTTTTATTGATTTCAGAGAGGAAGGAAGAGGGAGAGAGAGGAAACATCAGTGATGAGAGAGAATCATTAATCAGCTGCTCCTATACTGCACACTCCCAACATGTTTAGCTTTTTTATTTATTATTTTTTATAGCAAAGGTGGAAATTTATTGAGAAGCAAGCACAGATTCCCATGTGGAGAGTGGGAAAGAGTCCCCTGTTTAGCTGTTTTTAATTATTAGGGCATTTTCTCATGAAGAGTGTTCACTAATTTGATGACCTTAATAATAAAAGAATGAAAATCCCCTGACTGGTTTGACTCAGTGGATAGAGCCATCGGTCTGCAGACTGCAGGGTCCCAGGTTCAATTCTGTTCAGTGCCATGTACCTTGGTTGTGGCACATCCCCAGTAGGGGGTGGGATGTGCAGGAGGCAGCTGATTGATGTTTCTTATTGATGTTTCTAACTTTCTATCCCTCTCCCTTCCTCTCTGTAAAAAAATCAGTAAAATATATTTTCAAAAAAAAAAAAAAAAAAAGCCCTAACTGGTTTGGCTCAGTGGAGAGAGCATCAGCCTGTGGACTGAAGGGTCCCAGGTTTGATTCCGGTCAAGAGCATGTACCTTGGTTGTGGGCACATCCCCAGTAGGAGGTGTGCAGGAGGCAGCTGATCGATGTTTCTCTCCTATCAATATTTCTAGCTCTCTATCCCTCTCCCTTCCTTTCTATAAAAAATAAAATATATATATATATATATTTTAAAATGAATGATTAAAAAAAATGGATGAAAATCAACCAAGAAATTTTCTTCTTTTTCATTTGGTTGTCCCTGCTCTTGGCTACTTTTGCATATTCCTGACCAGCAGGGAAAGTTTCCAATGTCTAGTGACATTTTGTCTCTTCATTTTGGACTCATGTCATGGTTGCCTCCTAGAAACTGTATTTGCCATGTTTCTGAGTCATATATTAAAAGAAAGAAAACAAGCCCCAGCTGGTTTAGCTCAGTGGATACAGCATCAGCCTGCAGACTGAAGGGTCCCGGGTTCGATTCAGGCAAGGGCACATGCCTGGGTTGCAGGCTTGATCCCATTAGGGGGCATGCAGGAGGCAGCCCATCAATGATTCTCTCTCATCATTTATGTTTCTCCCTCTCCCTTTCTCTCTGAAATCAATAAAAATATATTAGAAAGAAAGAAGACAAGGGTAACTGACAGAGGTCTGTAGTAAAGTTATCTAGATTAATTCTTTATAAATATTAAAGACATAATTGTATTCTGAACAACCTCATAACTGCTTTACATTAAAACCCTATTCTGACAAACTTAATGAAAAATTAGAATCAAGAGTTTCTATATATTGATTAAGGAGAAAAAACTAGAAATTATAAACTTTATTATGCTTTTAAAATAATCCAGTTTAGAGAGTTTCTTTGCCATCATCTAGTCAAGTTTGTTAACCACAAAAGAATTCCTTCTAAAACATCCAGCCTCCATTAGAAAACTACCATAGTAGAAAGCATTGCTTCTTAAGACAGCTCAGACATTTGTTGAATTTGTCCTGTGGACGCTATTTCATTGAACCTAAATCTGTTTTTGTATTTGTCTCCTTGTGGCAGCCCATACATCTTCTCTTCTAGCATTAAATTTCCTCCCAGTCTTCCAGCTCTCATTCTTCCCTCTTCTGCTATCATTCATACTTTATCAGACTTCTCTTTTAATTTTCCTATTGATCCTCCTTCATATGACATATCTATCTCATTTCTTCTTAATAATGTAAATAGAAGCTAAAAACACAAATAGCAAAATATAAACAAAAATATAAACAAACTTATGGTAACCTCTGCATAGCCATGACCAGGGAAGAACTCTAGCTGCTGCTGCTGCTGATTCTTTGTACTCCTTTAGAGTCATCCCTTTATTGTTTTTTAAAATAACTTTTTAAAATATATATATATATTTTATTGATTTCAAAGAGAAAGGGAGAGGGAGAGAGAGAGTAACACCAACGATGAGAGGGAATCATTGATTGGCTGCCTCCTGCATGCCCCACACTGGGATCAAACCTGTAACCTGGGCATGTTTTCTTTACCGGAGTTGAATCTGAGACCCTTCAGTCCATAGGCCAATGCTCTATCTACTGAGCCAAACCAACTAGGGCTCATCTCTTTATTATTAAAATAATTTGAAAATTACTCTTAATACAAAAACTGAAATGGGCTTTTCACAAAGTATTGGTAGGTTTGTAGTGATTTATAAATATGTAATTGGGATTGACTTTTCTCTGTGTTTCTTCATTGCTCAGTCTCTTTCTACCCTTCATTGAAACCAGATACTCATCATCTCTGATTTTGCAGAATTGATCTGTTCTTATACTACATTTAGCATTGATTCTATATGGAACATAAATTGTTCTTCTGACCCATATATATTCCATAGCTCTCTTAGTCTATATCCATGCAGCATAACTTTAACCTGATTAGTTCATTGAAAGTCATGCCCTAAAATTTAGTGTGCAATCTGCTAATAAAAACAATAAAGTCTGCCCTGGCCGGTGTTGCTCAGTTGGTTCAGCGTTGTCCCATGCACCAAAAGGTTGCTAGTCCTGTTCTGGTCAGGGCACATACCCAGGTTGCAGGGTTTGATTTCAGGTCTAGGGCATGTTTAGGAGGCAACCTAGCAATGTTTCTCTCCCTCCTTTCCTTCTTCCCTCCCTTCCCCCTCCTCTCCTTCCTCCCTCCCTCAAATCAGTAAACATATCCTCAGGTGAAGATAAAAATAAAAAATAAAGTCTGCTAGAGAAATACAAAAATTTATAAGAAAGAAGTTAGTGTTGGATTTTATTTGATTTATTTAAAGTGAATAAGGCAGTATTGTGTCTGTCTAAATAACTGTCTTGAGAAATGATGACTTAGCTGGAACTTCTGACTAACCTTGATCTTACAGTACAAGTGTGACTTGTTGAGATGGTTCTTTTAATGTCAAGAATGCTCTAATCACTGTTTTTGGCATTAAGAATTGAGATATTTTGACTTTTGATTAAATTTTCTAAAAACTGACAGACAGTGGAGATTCCGTTGAGGTACTGATACGATTCCATTTAGCTAAAGATTACATGGATAATTGCAGTTAATTCCAGTTGTTGGTATGTAACATAGTAGGTTAAAAAACAAGATTCAGATAGAAAAAGATGGTGACTTGGACTGTGGTGAGAATGGTAAAGATAGTCAGAAGTGGTCAGATTCAGGATATATTTATTTACTAGAGGCCCGATGCACTAAGATTCGTGCAAGAATAGGCCTTCTTTCCCCTGACTGCCAGCACCACCTTGCTCTGGCCAGAGCCACCTTTCCACCTTCCCACACTGCCCAGAGGCTCGGAGCACAGGCTTTCCACATCACCTCCAGCCACTTGCCATCTTTATCAGGTTAATTTGCATACTTACTCCTGATTGGCTGGTGGGCATCGCCAATGGGATGGTCAATTTACATTTTTCTCTTTTATTAGTGTAGATTTTGTTTCAGTGTATACTTAAAGGTAGAACTGTCATAATTTGCTTTTGGGTGTGAGAGAGAGATATTATGGGTGACCTCAAGGTTTTTTGCTTAAACAATTGTAAAGTGAGTTGCCCTTATCTAACATAGGAGAACTGTTGTTGAAGGAGCCAAGTTCTGTATACCAACTGATGTTTATGTTTGACTGACATTAGTAGTCACTAAAGAAAGCTTATGAGAGCCCTAACCGGTTTGGCTCAGTGGATAATAGCGTTGGCCTGTGGACTCAAGGATCCCAGGTTCGATTCTTGTCAAGGGCATGTACCTTGGTTGTGGGCACATCCTCAGTAGGGGGTGTGCAAGAGGCAGCTGATCGATGTTTCTCTCTCATCGATGTTTCTAACTCTCTATCCCTCTCCCTTTCTCTCTGTAAAAATCAATAAAATATATTTAAAAAAAAAAAAAAAAGAAAGAAAGCTTATGAGGAAGCATGCACTGGAATTCATGAAATAAACTGAAATACTGTGTGTGGACCAAAGGGGCACTAGGTTAAATTATCAGAGTGTCATACACAGTATGTTAGTTGTTAGATGTTCTCTATAACTTGCCAGGGTTTAACTAGGAAATCTTTATTATAAAGTAAAACTTAAAATCCTCAGTGTTTATAATTGTCAAGCCTCTTAGTTGTTAAATGTTGTTATAAAGATACTTCTGGGCATATAAGTTCACCAAGAACTCTAATTTTACATTTCTACTTTTGCTTTTGAAAGACAATATTTTATCCATAGTAATTCTGGATTTTATTTCTTGAGGTGAAGAATTTTAGTTCAAGTTCAGGTGGCAGAGAAGGAATTCAGTAAGAGATTAAATTTATTATATTTTCAGTCATTTTTCTTTATCTGCAAAATGGATAAGTAATAGCAACTATGTTAAAAGTTAAACCCTTTAGTCCCAAAATAGTAAATGTAGATTTGTTGTTTTTTTATACATGGTATATATTTCAGTAATGTTCTTTTAAATATAACAAGGTTTTTATTCTTGGTTTTTAAGGGAACTTTAGCCAAATATTTCATGCATAGCTTAATTGTTCTTTTTCCTCTTAGATGTGGAGAGATATTGGCTGAAAACATTTAGTCGCAAACTTTTCTTATGTGTTACTGTCTTGTTTATCTAGCACTTGGATTTTCAAACACATTTTGACCCCAAACTATGATTTTTGTCATTGCAGGCAAGAAGACAACAAGACCCTAGTCCTGGTTCCAATTTAGGTGGTGATGACTTCAAACTTCGTTAATTAGTAGCACAGCAGATGTGCTCCCCAAATCTTTCCATGTACATTGTTTCTAGTCGACAAAAATAATTGATTAAAAGACCAGAAACTGTGATAACTGGAGGTACTACATACAGCCTATCTTTCAACCTTAGGCAGTAATAAGACATCACAAACTGCCATGGTTTTGCACTATTATTATAATACTTGCATTTCTAATTTTGTATGCATGTAGCCAGTAATGAATTTACATTTTTTTCTATGCAAAAGTCCTTGTTGGCATTATTTTAGTGAGTTGAAACTATCTACTTGTGAAGCTCTTATTTGTCCTCCATTTTAATTTAAAAGTTCATGTCATTTAAAAACAAGTCAATAAATTTAAATTTTTATCAGAGGGTTTTATCCCTAATCAGTTACTCTAATCTTTTTTTCTTTTTTGTGTGTGTGTGTGTGTGATTTTAGGTGTGTTGGTTATACAACTGCATTTTAGCTAGGCATTCTTGTTTTTTTGTTTTGTTTCCCCCATTTTCTTTTGTTTTTATTGTCTATGGCATTTTAAAACTGCTGATGTGTTTGCATTATTTACAAGCTAAAACCCTAGTAGCATAGAGCTGTCTGCCACAGCCTTCTAACAAAGTTTACAGTTAAAGTTGCAGTATCCTTTTAAATGTTGATAACCAGCTCCTTTTCTTTCCTTCTTAAATATAAAAATTTTTAATTGGCATTGACTCTAATCTTCCCCAGATCTATTTTAGATTCTGTTCTATAATCATGAGTTTGTGTGGAGATATTCTCCTTAAATGATAATATTCTACTGAAATGCCTACAGAAGTCGCAGGCTGGCTTCTGTTTTATTCAGGGATTTTCTTTTTTTTAAGTCAATCAGAAAAAGGATACTGGAGCTTCTTCATGTATGTAACAGCATATTAAACTGGAGACAGTGATGAATCAGCTACAAAGGTAATATTGTATTAAAATCATGTTTAAGATAGCTGCTTTTATGTGTATTTTATAATGCATGCTTTTGTAAAAACAATGCTGGGTGATAAAAGATTAGTCTTAGAAAATGTTCATCTGTGCAGAGGATACATTTTCTTCCATTAATTATTATGGGGGAAAAACTCACAGGTTATATATATGGTATTTTCCAAAAGGACTATTAATAGAACCTTTTGAGATGAATTAGTATGGGAATATTTTTTAAATAGGCTCACTGTCAAATTGAATGCAACTTGTTTTTGTTTTTTTGTTTTGTTTTTAATACAAGACTGGAAAAAAGTGCTAAGTCATTTGGCACCTCCTTACAAATATTTTTCATGATCACATTCATTAAATGTTATTACATTTCTGAATTTTTTGCAAAAATGTATTTTATCATAATAGAATGGCATTATTTTAAAGATTTTGAAAAATGGACATGGTCAGTTCAGAAAATGAACTGAATTCTGAATAAGGTCATTGCATTTAAAACACATATATATACTTGATTGATGAGGGAGGTATGACTTTCACTGTACATAGGTCTTATAATTCATAAACATATCTAGTATCTCAATAAAAATGTTATATATTTGAAGTCATGCATGGTAAGGAGTGTGTTTAAATTGTTATAAACAATAATACATCATAAAAGACCATGCTGATCTTGTGTAACTAAGTACTATGAATGAATTTGGTTGTTATTTGATGTTATACTGCTCAATGTTTACACACTCAGTGCCCTAATTTCCTCTGAGGGAATCGCCTTTTAAGTGGTCCTTACAGTGGTGTTTTAAGGTTACTTTATCACAGAGCTCCTTGGTTTTTGACTTCTGCACTTAAAATTTTTTTTAATGACAATGATGATGATGATGGTACATTTTTCTCCATTGCTTTTAGTCCACCAGTAACTATGATCAAATGCTATTAAGTGTTCATGTTACCATTGTTCTGTAAATACTGAAATTTTCCAGTCATTTAGCATTGTGCTGCTTTTGTCTGTCTTAATGCTGGCATTAAGATCATGAGCCCTTTTTCTCCAATAGTGCAAGCTTTGAAAACTACTTTTACTAAGTTATTGATGCAATCTGATATTTTTACAAAACCTGTATTTAAACAAAATTACACCATTGCATCATCTTTTTTAAATTCATCTCCATTAAACTTGCCTTAACCTACCAGATTGCTTTTGCCACTATTAGCCATACTGTGTGTTTGTATGTTTAATTTACTTTCACAATAAAGTTCTGTGTAGTGAAAACAAGGTCATGGCTCTTTATTGGACACTAGGGGCCCGGTGCATGAAATTTGTGCACTGGGGGGGGGGGTTCCCTCAGCCCAACCTGCCCCCTCTCACATATTGGGAGCCCTCAGGGGGTGTCCTACTGATGGCTTTCACCCACTCCCTGCTCCCTTTTGGGAGCGGGCCTAAGCCGCAGTCTGGCCTCCCTTTGTGGGAGGCGACCAGGCTAATCGGAGGAAGCCACCAGCCCCATAACCCCGCTGCTGCAGCCACTGCCAGTCACCACAGCCACCAAGGTGTTTTCATCAACACGGACTCCAGTCTCTTCACCATGAAAAAATGACAACTTTCTTTAGGCATTTTCAAGATGTGTCTTTCATAGGATATGACATTTCTTTATTTTTTTTATCCTCACCTGAGGATATGTTTCCATTGATTTTTAGAGATTATGGAAGAGAAGGGAAAAACAGAAACATCAAAGAGAGAGGAACACTTTGGTTGCCTCCTGCATGAGCCCTGACCTGGGCCCTGGCCAGGGAGGAGCCTGCAACCTAGGTACATGCCCTTGGTCAGAATTGAACCCAGACCCTGCAGTCAGCACGCAGAGACATTATGCACTGAACCAAACCAGCTAGGGCAGGATATCACATTTCTTAGTCCTTCAGCAGTGGACCTTCATTTTTTTTTCTCCAGGAGTGTGGTAGAAAAACCCTAGTTCACCTTTTTGGATTCTTATTACCCAAGTTACTAAGAATATTACCAGTGACATACAGGGAGCTTAGCCACAGAGCGGTAAGAAAAGGTGTTTCCTCTGTAGTTAACTCCGATCACCGGCTCCACCCCTGCTTTGCCAGCTCCACCGGTGCCCAGACCCCTGCGATTGCAAGCTCTGCCCCTGCCCCTCTGATTGCTGGCTCTGCAGAGCCCTGGCCCCTGCAATCTCCGCCCTTGCCCCTGCCCAGGCCTGAGGCCTCTGGCCCAGGCCTTATGCCTGGGTAGGGCATCCTCATACCCTCCTATCACAGGCTCTGCCCGTGCCCCCTCAGATTACCAGCTCTGCCCCTGCCCCTTAGGCACCCCGCCTCCCCCACCATCTGCCTGGCTAACAAGCCTGACCACTTCAGTGGCGGGGCTGAGCTGGACTGGCGCTGCCATCTTGTGGCTATAGGGGTGGACATCTTTGTGACAGTGACACCTAATTTGCATATTACTCTTTTTTTAGATAGGACAATCCAACGATTTCTAGTGTTCATTATGACATGAAAATTGATTTTGTTACTCTGAACTGTTCTTTCATCCTGTCTGATAACCTTAAAAAAATGACAACAGTGGCATCTAGTGGTATTTCTCCTAATTCCAAAGAAAACATTTAATGTAAATATCACAAATAATACTAATTTCCTAATGTATAATGTGGTTTTTCAAAAGTCTGCCTTAATTTACCCATCCAATGAGATATGAGTGTAAAGTAGTGATGTCATTTTGGAGGGAGGAAGAATTCAAAAAATTGCATATCCATTGCTTGTCATGCATAGTAAAAGGTAATGTGCCCCTAATACCTGACCTGTCATACTCCCAATATTACTTGAAAGAGGACCTGGCACTGAATGGGGCTGCCTAGGGTCAGCTGGTAGTGTATGGATTCTTGACTTTGTGCAGGAAAAATTTAACAACATGAATCCAGGTGAATTTTAGAGGACATTGTTAAAGCTGGGGACAAACAAGAAAAGGCTGGGGAACTGAGCCTAGGCTAGTCTGCTTAGCTCACTAAGAAGTCAGAGAAAAGGAGGCCTTGGCGACAAGTTAAGGGGTTTTTTGGGATGAACTGCTGCTGACCATTGTTGCCCTGATTATAAGCCTCCTGGGGTCCCTTAGAATTTAGGAGATGCATGCCTTTGGGGGAAGAAAGGGAGGGGAGGTGTAGGTGTGCTCCTGGGAAGGAGAGCACACTAGACCTCATTTTGAGGGGTTTTATTTATTTTTAAATCCTCATCAGAGTATATTTTTCCACTGATTTTTATTTTTAAGTATATAGTTTTTATTGGTTCAGAGAGGAAGTAAAAGGGAGAGAGAGATAGAATCAATAATGAGAGAGAATCATTGGCTGCCTCCTGAGCCTGCAACCTGGGCAAGTGCCCTTGACTGGAATCAAATCTGAGATCCTTCAATCTGCAGTCCAGTGCTCTATCCACTAAGCCAAACCAGCTAGGGCTTTCCATTGATTTTTTTAAATATATTTTATTGATTTTTTACAGAGAGGAATGGAGAGGGATAGAGAGTTAGAAGCATCGATGAGAGAGAAACATCGATCAGCTGCCTCCTGCACACTCCTCACTGGGGTTGTGTCCACAGCCAAGGTACATGCCCTTGACAACAATCGAACCTGGGATCCTTGAGTCCACAGGCCAACGCTATTATCCACTGAGCCAAACCGGTCAGGGCTCCATTGATTTTTAGAGTAAAGGGAGGGAGGAAGACGGGAGAGAGAGAAATGGAGAGAAACATCAATATGAGAGAGACACATTGGTTGCCTCCCACAGGTACCCCAACTGATTTGGGATTGATCCTGCAACTAAGGTGCATGCCCTTAATCAGGAATCAAAACAGAAACCCTTCAGTCTGTGGGCCGACACTTTAACCACTGAAACTAGTTAGAGCCATTTTGAGGGGTTTCGACGGCTGGGCATTTAGGGGAGGTTTTAGAAGATGATCTCAATAGAATTTTCATCAACTTTATACTGATGTGCCAAAATGAAATTTATTCCTTTAATTTCATCTGTCCTTGGTTGGCAAATGGCATTAATTGGATTTCTTCTGTCTTTCCGAATAGGGTGATTTAAGCTATTTACCCTCTGATTGGGAAGGAGAAGTGCAAACCATTTACTCTTTGCTTCTTTATTTACTAGAGGCCCAATGCATGAAATTCATGCAAGATTAGGCCTTCCTTCCCCCAGCTGCCAGCACCAGCTTCCCTCTGGCACCCAGGACCTGGGCTTCCCTCTGGCCACCAGCTGGGATCTGGGCTTCACTCGCAGCCCCAGCTTCATCTGGAAGGATGTCTGGTCTAGCATATTATGCTTTTATTATAGGTTTTTTAAATTAATTTTTTATTGATTTCAGAGAGGGATCGAGAGGGAGAGGATGAGAGAAACATCAATGATGAGAGAGAATCATTGATTGGATGCTTCCTGCATGCCCCACACTAGGGATTGAGCCCACAACCCTGCCCATGTGCCCTGTCTGGGAATCAAACCATGACCTCCTGGTTCATAGGTTGACCCTCAACCATTGAGTCACACCTGCTGGGCCATTTACTCTTAATTGTGAAGCATAATAATCTCTATTTTGTAAAACTGCTGTTTGAAATTCTCTGCTATTTTTAGATAGTCCCTTATTCTGTGAGTCAACTCTGTTATTTTTAGATGGTCCCTTATTCTGTAAATTAACTTTGCTTTTTAGCTTGCTTGAATAATAGGGAAGATAAACTTAGCTATCTGATCTTGTAGACTAGGGACTGATACTCCCATACTCTCATGCCAGGTGTTTTAGTTATCTGAATAGAACTGTGTTGTACTCAAGGTTACAGGCTTCCTGCAAGATATCTACTAAGCATACATAGGGCTCTTTGAAAACTCGCAAAAGGGACTGGAACCCCCATGTTTGGCAGACAAAGGGCTAGAAGGATATAAGGGGAAAGCTTCATCCATGTTTTTGCTCAGAATTTGAGAGACATATTCTTCTGAGCCAGCTGGCGTAATAAAGACTCCTAATTAAGCAGCTCACTAAGGCATCTTCGGATAAGCTCACTGATTTACAATATAACAAGTGTTGCCAGTTTAGGGAATTTATTAGGTAGCTGCAAAATGCTTGGCATCTAGATTTTCTAGATGGCTGCAAACTGCTGTTTATCAGTCTCAGTTTCCCTATTCCACTAGTCCTGGCATACTGGCTTATCTCACCAATATTAGGTATTATGGATAAGTTTTTATCTTTCTCCATTTTAGATATAGACAGTTTCTCTTATTTCTGTTTTTACAGAAAAAAAGAGTTATACTATACAATTTTGCACCTGGATTTTTTCTCAGCACTCTTTCCACATCAGCATATAGGAATATACTTTGTGGACAAAAGGGGCCACATGTTAACCTGGCAAGCTCAGGGAAGGCCTGCATGGCAGTCTTGCAAACTCAAAGACCTAAACTAACCACAAGGGATGGCCTAAAATTAAACTTGAACTAAAAGAAGTTATGGTGAGTAGTTATGTCCTAGGCTGGTATCTACACTGATAAGGTCAACCTTTACCTTAACTGACCCTATCTGTCTTTTTGCATCTATGATAACATATCCTTGAAACATCTGGGTAACTTTTAACTTCCCTTTTTCAGGACCCCTTGGGGCACAACCTAATGTACTTGGGCGCCAGGCATTGTGATTGTTATGTTATTGTTATGTTCATAGTTAATTATCCTGTAAGTATGTGTCTATCATTTTACTCATTATCCAATCTCAGAGGTTTCCCAGCTTTGCTTTCTCCTGCCTCTCTATCACCAATGGATTTCACACAATGCACCTATGTTCCCTCCTTTGACAGCAATGTATACTAGTAAAAACAGATGAAAAACTGCCATTCTCTGCAGCATTATCCCTATCTGTTAAGATTCTGCTCCCTGGCAGTTGTCAACAGTTTGGCTCAAATATACTCACAAAAATTCTTTAGAGGTTTGAATGTTTTTACATTAACAACCTCATTTTAAAAACATATCCTATTATATAGTGGATTTTAGTTTTAGTTGTTTTGGCATACAGTGGTGCAATGGATAGATACCCTTCACCATGTTTGTTTTAATTCAGTAGCAGTGGCTACAAATTTTGATAAAGCCCTTCAAGTTACACTCCTACTAAGCCAGTTTGAGAATCCTATATAATAAAAGCCTAATATGCAGTGTCCAGTCATCTGGTCATTCATTCAACTAATCAACGCATAATATGCTAATGATATGCTAAGACCGCTCAACCAATCACTATGACGTGCACTGACCACCAGGGGGCAGGCACTCTGACAGGTAGGTTAGCTTGCTGCTGCAGTCCAGCCCATCTGGACTGAGCCATACTGCCCGACAAGCCCTGGAGCCCTCCTAGGGTCCCTCCCTGGCCCTCATGGTGTACCAGTGAGGTCCCTCAGCCTGGCCTGTGCCCTCTTACAATCCAGGACCCCTTGGGGGATGTCGGAGAGCCAGTTTTGGCCGGATCCCACAGACCCACTGGTGCACGACTTCTAGTTTAGTACAAAAAACAATGCAAAAGAAAGAACTTGGGTTCTGCTACCTAGGAACACAAGATCTCTTAACTTTTCTGGGCCTCCTTTTTTCACTTGTAAAGTGAGGTGCTGTGTAAGTTTTCCTCTGAGTGGTCATGAGAGTTGCTTCAGTAACGGCCTGCCTCCAGAAGAGACCTGACTGCTTTTTAGAGTGCCTCCGGGAAGGGGCCAACAGATTTGAGAAGCCTCTCACTCGACTTGTAGATGGAGAAACTGAGGCACAAAGAGCACCAGAGGTTTGGTCTAGACCACACAGTGTTAGCGGCAAAGCTAACTCTGGCTCAGGTCTGAGCTGCAGCCTTGCGACCTCCCCTGGGGTCCGGGACCAGGGTGGCGGCGGGAGGGGGGCTGTTGGGAGAGGAACTGCTCACCTTTGGATGTGACCAGCCCGGAGGCCGGCCTAGCCCCTCCTTCTACCTATTCCTCCATCAGCTCTCCCTTCCCGGACCCCACTCCCACTCCCCACACGTATACACACATACACACACCTAAACTGGAACTTGAGCACATTGCTCACTCGCTTTGAGTTCCACTTCAGCCCCTGAGCAGCTGGGTGGGGAAGAAGTCATTCCTGGCAACTAGAGGCAGCTGCAGCTGGTGTCAGTCTCGGCCCCAACCGGAGATGGGAGGGTGCTCGCGGGCCGTGGAGCTCCGAGACCCCGCATCCTTCCTTGCTGCAGGGCCGCAGACTGTGCACCCTCGGAACTCGCTTTTTTGCTTCCATTGAATGGGAGTCGGACGCGCGTGTAGATAGCGGAGGGGGATTGTATAACCATGTCACATGTGTTGCGTGGCGTACACATCCTTGTTTAGACGTGTGAAACGTGTGGGGCGCGGTGAGCAGATGTGGGGGTTCACGGAACACGGGGCTCCTCGTCCCAGCCCTTCCAGAAGGTACTGCCAGGTCTCCAGGCCGCCCCAGCGGTAATCAGGAGTTTGCGCGTGCGCGACTCCACCTTAGGCTCCGCCCCTGCCATGCAGCCCCGCCCTCGCCACACTTTACGGCCCCGCACGCCACTTTTACAGCAGACGCTGCCGCTGTTGCCGCTGCCCCTACTACCGCGGCTGCTGCTGGTGAGGTGAGGTGAGGTGTGGTGTTGGGCCGGTGTCGCCGGCGTCCGGGGAGGAGCTGGGGAGCAGGACCGCCGAGGGACGGCAGGGACGACGGGTTAGCTGCTGCTTTGTCCTCAGCTCCGGTCCCGTCTGCGCTGCCGCAGGGAGGCCGCCCCGGCCCGGCGAGCCGAAGCAATGCTGGATCTGGAGGTGGTGCCTGAGCGCTCTCTGGGAAACGAGCAATGGGAATTCACGCTGGGTAAGTGTGGGGTCCTCCCTCAGAGCCCTCTTCTCTCGTTCTTATTTCCCTCCGGGCCCTTCCCGTCTCTGGTCTCTACTCATTGCTCCCCAGTGCCCGCGGCTTGTCGCCTCCTCCGTCCTATTGGCTTTTGGGGCTCCAGGCACTAGATACCGGCTCCGACCGGCCCGACCCGCCCGTCTGTGGCTCAGCTGGGCCCTGACGCCCTCGCCTCAGGCCTTAACCGGGCCCCTCCCGGGACTGGGACGGTAGTAATAACAACAACAATGACTGACACGCCCCAAACACTTGAGGACTAGCCCTGCTTTGTGGTGCGTAATTATCTGTAGTCGGCCTTGGGGTCTAAGGGTCGATACTATTGTCATTCCTAGTCGCTATTTACTGATGACATAGTTGAGAAGTGACTGACACTCTTAAACGCCACGACAGGGAGTCAGTTTCCCTTTGCTTTTCTGGGCTTTGAGTTGCCTCTTGGGAAGGGGAATCCTAGCGCCTCCCCCTCCCTTAGTCTGGTGTTGGGGATCTGGTCAGAGGAGTTGGTTGAGGAGCGTCTGTGTGTTAAAAGAACTTTCTGACTTGTTTCCTTCTCGTTTGCAATTGTGGTCGGTGTGGGGAGGTAATCCTAAACCTAGACCTTAGCCGAGAATGAAATAGTTCAGGAAAAGTAACATTTAGTTTGTAGAACATTCAGTCTGGTCGTTTTGGGGTTTTTGTGTGTGGTTTTTTGTGTTGTTGTTTTTGTTTGTTTGTTTGTTTTTGCCAGGTTTTCCTCATCCCCAATGCCACTGCTTTCATGTGTACAAATATTTGCATTCAGTAACCCCAGTGTGTGTTTACTTTGATGTTCCAGTACTGAGAAAAGGGGGCGGGGAGCAGGTGTTGGTGCTGTTTGTTTGTGCCGGCCTGAACTTTTGTCACACTAATTTGAGCGACTGGACTGAGTCAGCTGCTCTGTTGGGCTATAACTTATCCTTGAGAAACTGGTAGGGCCCTGCTGGTGCTCAGTTGAAGGATAAACCTCCTCTGGGTTGTAGGGGCCAGTTTTATTGAGAGGGCCTAGTCAACTTCTCTCATAACTAACACCGCTCCCACAGAGTTCTTCCCAGAATTTCCGCTGGTATGAAACACCCCGGCCTCTTGGGAAGCAACAAGAGCTTGAGTTGGGGAGGCTAGTGATACCTTTGCCTCCAGACACATTCATCATGCTGGGGCAGTTTGGCTTCCAGTTAGGGAATTAACCTCTCCATCCACAGCTTCTGCTCACTCCATCATTTAACAGGACAGAGCGAGAACCACAGCTATGGCTTCAGATTGTGCTTGATGGTACGACTAAGTTGTGGATCTCTGTGGTACAGAGTCTTCTTGGCCAAAAGTACTGATTAGGATGTTAGTTGAGAACAAGATTTAGAAAATAGGTGGGAGAGCAAGACTTGTTTTGTCAATTGTTGTTTTGATACCGGAACTCCCGCTTTTTTAAAAATATATATTTGTATTGATTTTAGAGAGGAAGGGAGAGGGAGAAAGAGAGAAACATCAATGATGAGACAGAATTGATCGGCTGCCTCCTGCACGCCCCCTACTGGGGATCAAGCCTGCAACCCAGGCTTGTGTCCTTCACTGGAATCGAATCCAGGACCTTTCAGTCTGCAGGCTGACGCTCTGTCCACTGAGCCAAACCGGCTAGAGTCCACTTCTAACTTTTTCTAGTTTTCAGGAGTCAAGTGTTTGGGCTGTTCTTTCAAACTGTCTAGCAACCAGAAACAGTGAAAAGAGCATTTATGTACAGTGGGTCTAGAATTGAACTTTGGGGAACGGCTCATAAAGGGGGCCTGAGCCTTGATGTTTTCTTTGAGGGTTTTAAAAGTCACTTTAGCCCTGACTGGTTTGGCTCAGTGGATAGAGCGTCGGCCCAGGTTCCATTCCAGTCAGGGGCATGTACTTAGGTTGCGGGCACATCCCCAGTGGGGAGTGTGCAGGAGGCAGCTGGTCGATGTTTCTAACTCTCTATCCCGCTCCCTTCCTCTCTGTAAAAAATCAATAAAATATTTTTTTTAAAAAGTCACTTTAAAATCCTGTCTGCCTAAAAGATGGTGGTCATTTAACTTCTCCAGACTAAAATAAAAGTAAGTCCTCTCCCCAGCCCTCACACATCTAAACTGCATTTGGGGCTGAATTACATTCCTAGGCTAGAGAACCAGGCAGTGCTTAATATAAGTCACCACAACCTTGGAAGGTACCATATTTTCCAGCATATAAGATGACTTTTTAACCCAGGAAAATCTTCTCAAAAGTTGGGGGTTGTCTTATACGCCCAAAAATACGGTAATCTCCATTTGACAGCTGAGGCTTAGAAAGTAAGAGATGATGAAAAGTAGGGGACGGATTTTTTGCTCCCACTGCTCTACCCTTCTGAGGATAGGCTCAGTTTTGTTTCTAGGTTTTGTTTTGTTTTAATCTGTGCTAATGCAAATGTATCTAGACCTTGCCATTATCTGCCTGGCATCATAATGGGGAGCTGCATCCAACTTCTTGGCTGCTTTCCTGGCCTTTGTTTGATGTTGGAAGATTAGAGAAATGCCAACAACACAGGGACAGGAAAGCCTAGGCCAAGAGGAATCGCTGAAAATGCCACTGATGGCTTGATCAGTGGTGGACTAAAGGCAGTGCACATTTGAGAAGTTTTTCAATGACATTTGCAGAATGCATTGGTGTGGAGGCATATCTGAATTTATTTTTAAATTTGTGTAGCTGAGTAGCTCAGTTGGTTAGAGTATCGTTCCCATAAGCCAAAATTGCTGGCTGGGTCTCTGGTTAGGGCACATAAAATAAGTGGGACAACGAATCAATCTCTCTCTCTCTCTCTCTCTCTCTCTCTCTCTCTCTCTCTGTCTCCTTTCTCCTTCCTCTCAAATCAGTAAATTAATTTTTTTTAAATAAGTGTTGAAAATGCCCAAAGAGTGTAGATTTAAAGGGTCACTAGAGAATAGTCTTCTCTGAGATTATCTTGTTCCAGAGGGACTGAATGCTCACTTTGTTGAAGGCAGCATGTGTACCTCTTGGACTCTGCTTACAAAAGTTGAAAATTGAATAAGAAATGGTCATATGCCCCCTAACCGGTTTGGCTCAGTGGATAAAGCGTCGGCCTAAGGACTCAAGGGTCCCAGGTTCAATTCCAGTCAAGGGTATGTACCTTGTTTGCGGGCATATCCCCAGTGGTGAGTGTGCAGGAGACAGCTGATCAATGTTTCTCTCTCATCAATGTTTCTAACTCTCTATCCCTCTCTTCCTCTCTGTGAAAAAGCAATAAAATATATTTTTTTAAAAAGAAACGGTCATATGCTCTGAACAGCTTAGTCTAGTGGGAAGGAAAGATTACAGAAATTGTGTTTTATTGTAATGGGGTAGAAGTTGTAGAGGGTGCTATGGAAGGAGAGAAGAAACTTGTTCGGCGGAGTTGTGGGGGGGTGGGGGTGGGGAGGCTTCCTGTCAAAAACCTACAGGAGCCCAGCTAGCATGGCTCAGTGGTTGAGCATTGACTTAGGAACCAGGAGGTCACAGTTCAATTCCTGGTTAGGGCACATGCCTAGATTACAGGCTTGATCCCCAGTGTGGGCATGCAAGAGGCAGCTGATCAATGATTCTCTCTCATCATTGATGTTTCTATCTTTCTCTCCCTCTCTCCCTTCCTCTCTAAAATCAGTCCTATATAATAAAATGTAGTATGCAAATTGTCCCCTTGACTGGGAGTTCGTCTGGGAGTTCCACTGGGGGCTGGGCCAGATGGGGGAAGGGAGGAAGGCCCCTGCCAGTTGTGGTGGCACGTGACTGGGGGAAAAGAGGGAGGCCCTAGCCAGCAGCTGCTAGGGACCTTACCAATGCACAAATTTTGTGCACTGGGCCTCTTTTAAAAATATCTATACTAATAAAAGCGAAATATTAAAATTAACCGTTTCTCCGAGACAGGGTAAGCCACGCCCACCAGCCAATCAGAGCGGCTGTATGCAAATTAGCCCAGCCAAGATGGCGGAGGCCGCAGCCCTGGTGTGAGGCTTCTCCAGGGCTGCGGCCTCCGCCATCTTGGGAGCCTCCCGCCTGAGAAGGCATCCAGC
>PVJC01018026.1:0-31798 GCA_004026665.1 Murina feae | reverse complement strand
CCCCTCCTTCCCTCCATCCCTCCCTCCCTCCCTCCCAGTGAATGCCTGCACCTTCTCACTGCCTTTTTCTCCTGTCATCTGTAAGGCCACAGGGGATGAGGGCCGTGGGTCCTGAGGGCTCAGCTTGATGCCATTGGTGAGGCCCGGGCTCTGGCATGGAAGGCCATTCTCCTTGGCGTGCTCAGTCCTGGAACGAGACACACACCGCAGTCACTCTCTGTGGAGACCCACTGGCTGTGGCTTTGTGTTCAGAGCTGACAGCCTGGGCCTAGCAAACACAAACTGATGCGCAACCTCTCTCAAGACCCCGCAACAGCCCAAGGGCGCCAGGGGCAGACTCACCGTGCGTGTAGCTCACCAGCAGACATCTTGCCACTGGCGGTGTGGTCCTGGCTCAGGTGGCGTCTCAGCACCAGCTTGGCTGGGGAGAGCCTGGTGTAGTCCGGCAAGGCCAAGCCAGACAGCTTCTCAAGCCGGGGCCGGCCACTGTGGCTGGGAGTACATGGCACAACCTCCTGGTCCAGTGGCGAGGCCAGGTACTGGGGGGTGTTCTGCTTGGACGAGGGTCGACTCAGGGTGTTGCAGAGCTCATAGCCGGCCACGTGGCCGTTCATGGAGAGCTCCGGGCTCATGCTGCTGAAGTGGGGCAGAGAGAACTTGGAGCAGTCCAGTTCCAGGTGCAGCCGGCTGGGCTCTGCCTCCAGTTCTCGGCCCAGGCCACCTTTCCCTCGTAGGTGCAGGGACACAGCCTCATCAGACGGCACGCAGGACTTGAGCTGCAGGAGCTCCTGCTGCCGCTGGCTCTTTTCCAGCTCCACAATGCTAATCTGGAAGACGGAGGGTGTCAGACCTTCAGCTTGCTGGGGGAGAGGCTCCTGCACATCCATCGAAGGCCCCAGAACAGAGGCCAGCCCAGCCCAACCCAGCAACCCACTAGAGGGGACCATCCCAGGAGGGTGAAAAGATGCCCACCCAGCGTAACTACAAGCGTGACTTTGTGTGTAAAGGGGAGGCCAGAGCAGCCAATCACCCAAACCCGGTCGGGGCACTCTGGCTGGACGGATGAAACAGCCTGTGAGTGTTACAAGTGGCTCTGCAGATGCACATCTGCAGGAACTAAAAGACGTCCCCAGGAAAGCAAGGAACACAGGACTCAGCGCCCTCACGAGCATACAACATTGGGAAAAACCCTGAAATAGCATTTCTTTCCAGGGGTCAGACACAGGGCTTTTAAAAAAAATTGTTTTTTTTTTAAATTGATTTTTAGAGATAGAAACATTGATGAGAGAGAAACACCACTGATCGGCTACCTTCTGCACACCCCCTACTGGGGACTGAGCCCACAGTCCAGGCATATGCCTGATTGGGACCTCGTGGTTGCTGGGTCAATGCTCAACCGGTGAGCCACATGTGCAAGGACACAGGGCACTTCTCTTCTTACGCTATGTTTGGTATGTTTGGGCTTTTTCTCTGTATGAAAATGTATCATTTCTTTATTACACAGAAGAGCCAGAAACCACATGTATGCCGCGCGGAGACCTCTCTTGCAGGTGCACCATGGAAACAAGGCCTGGCTTTTGTAACAGTCAACAAACCTCTTTTTTTGTTGTTAATCCTCACCCATTTTTTCCCATTGATTTTTCAAGAGAGTGGAAGCGAGAGGGTGAGACAGAGAGAAACATCAATGTGAGAGACACATTGATTGGTTGCCTCCCACACTGGAAATGTCTGGGCCCCCTCAAAAGGGGATTGAACCTGCAACCAAAGTATGTGACCTTGACTGGCACTGAACAGGAGACCTTAGGCTGATGCTCTAATCAATAAGCAAACCAACTAGAGACAAACCTCTTTCTATGACACACACTGCTGGTGTGGCGGACAAGCAACGCCCAGGCCATGTATCACAGGACCTTCAACTGCTCACAGATCTATTTTGGGGACTATGTCTTTACAGAAATATCCTTAAAATGAACCATGGTGCAGAAAACTCCAATGCAGTTTCATTTTATAATAAACCACTTAAAAGAGCCCTCAGGGTCTGGCGATCGGCAATGCTCTATGTTATGAAGCTGAGCTGAGTAAATGCAGTAGAACCTCGTCTGTATACAGGGAGCTTTCCTAATGACCAACGCTCATGCCCACGTCTCTCTTTACTCTCCTCATTGTTATTTGCAAGTTCTGTACTCAGGTACTCAGCCATGACCTGTGTCATGCTTTCTCCTTTCCCCATCTCTTTTCAAGCTGACCTCAATAAACGAGTTACCCTATCAGAAAAAGCACAAGCTGCCTGGCTGGTGTAGCTCAGTGGTTGAGCATTGATCTATGAACCAGGAGGTCACTGTTCGATTCCCAGTTCGATTCCCACAACATGCCTGGGTTGTGGGCTCGGTCCCCAGTGGGGGGCGTACAGGAGGCAGTTGATCAATGATTCTCTCTCATCACTGATGTTTCTATCTCTCCCTCTCCCTTTCTCTGAAATCAATAAAAGTGTATTTTTTTAAAAATAGGAAAGAAAAGTACAAGCTGCTTTGTTTTAATGTGCAAACACAGGTCTGCTCAGTGACTGTGTCAGAAATGCTTCACCAGGAGGTGTTCAGGCACACTTTAGGTTTAGGGTCAGATGAGATGCCCTAGGGTAGGTAGGGTGGAGTGCCCACCTACCCTACTTCTTGTTCCCCATTAGGCTGATGATGGGGTGTTAGGCTGTTCTTAATGTGACTCCAGAACTAGTACACTGTCCTTGGGAGGAGGATGGGTTTGGTGGGCCTGCCAACAGCACTGACCATGTTCCTAACAACATGGTTGAACCCAGAGAGCCAAGACAACCCATTCCTTTCCCCCCTACCTGCAGCTCCAGGCAGTGCCTCTGCTTCTCAGAGATTTGGCTCTTCAGGGCCTGCTTCTCCTTTAGCAGGTTCTCCAGGGACAGTGTGGACCAGTCCAACTTCAGCTCCTCGCACCGAGCCTTCAGCTGTGGGGACAAGGCAGTCCCGGCCATGAGCATGTGTGAGGCTGTAGGGAGGACAGGACGACCCCCTGGGACCTGCTTCCCGCCCTGACATTGAGCTCTGGGAGGAGACAGGGCAGGTGTCTAGGCAGGTACCCCTGGGGGCCAGTCTCTCTCTCCTTTCTGCTTTTGGAAGCCAGGCTGCAGAGACAGGCAGAGACCAGGGTTCCATTAAGAAACACCCACAGGAGTATGGTGAGGGGTCTCACGGGATAAGGCAAGGGGACCCATTAGAAGGGAGGCCCCTACACATCCAGGGGGATCCCAGGAGGGAGCACTGGGAAAGTCCAAGCCCCCTCAAAAGGTCCATCTAGTCCCTGCCCAGTGTGGCTCAGATGGTTGGAGCGCAGTCCCGTACCCTGAAAGGTGGCGTGTTCGACTCCTGGTCAGGGTGTGTATGAAAGGCAACCAACCAATTAATGCTTTTCTCTCTTTTTTTTTGCAAAGGTGGAAATTTACTGAACAAGTACAGACTCCAATGTGGGGAAAGGAAAAGAATCTCATAGCACAGACAACCACGGGAGAAGGGGGAAAGAATCCCTAATGCTTCTCTCTTATATCAACGTTTCTCTCTCTCTTTCTAAAATCAATGAAAACTATATATTTGGGTGAGGATTAAAAAAAAAAAAAAAAAAGTCCCATCTAGTAAAATCACGAGTCTTTGGACGCCCCTGACAGGAATTTAAGGAGCCACATTCCAGGGCAAGTGCAGCTCATGCTCACGCGCTCTGAGAGCCAAGTAAGGCTGTGCCAGCATTCCTCAAATGAACTAGGTCAGAGACATGGGGAGGGGCCCTGGTCTCACTCGGACTAAGGCAGTCATGGAAACGCAGGACGATGTGCTGGGCCCTGCAGGCAACCTTGGGTTATCTGTCTTGGGACACACCTCAGCACCTGGGCCTCCAGACCCATCAACTGAGGGACACCTGGCCCTCCCCCTGGTCTCAGGTATAAGGATTCTGCTCGCTCTAGAATGTGCTGCAACTGCTGTCTTCTCTGGGCACGTACCAGCTGCAGGCTCTGGCTTCTCAGCTCCCTGTTGTCCTTCTCCAGCTGCTCCGTCTGCTCTCGCAGCTGCTGGTTGTGAGCTGAGATCTCTTTCTGAGCTTGGATCAGATCACTGTAGGTCAGTGCCTTCACTCCCAACTGTGGACACACAACAGCAAGGCTGGGCTTGCACGGAGGTGCAACCATGGTGGAGAGGGGAGGGGATTTCTATCTCTCTTGTGCCCAGACAAGACTGGGGTGGCACTGTACTAGTCATAGACAGGAGAGACTAAGTACAGTCCCCCACAGAGGGGAACAAGGGGGTGACCTCAAGTCACAAGCCTGTGCAGGCTCTATGAGGGGCTGCTGGGAGCAGCCTTCTGCCCAGAGCCCAAGTTCTAGACTACCAGAAAAAAATATCTGAAAGGAAACAGTCCTTCTTATCTCAGTTGCCCTGGGCTGTGCCCCCCCTCTCCCCCCGCCCAGCCCCTGCCCACCCCTCAATTCTGTACTCAGGTCATCCTGGTCCCAGGTAGCTCTACCTCATCCAGTTTCTGCTGAAAAAGCTTCTTTATTTCTTCTTTCTGGGCCTGGCAGTGACCGAACAGCTGCTGTGCGGCACCCAGCAACCGGGCATTCTTCTCCTACAGGGGACAGAGGACTGGTGAGTGAGCCCAGCCCACACCATCTTTCCTCAAACAGTGTCAAAGGAGGAGTGCTGATGGGACACTGCCCAGCCCATCTCACTGATAAAGAACACTGTCCATTCCCTGACGTGGGAGAGCTGCCACCTCCCTATGCTCACAGGCGACAACACATGCATACACTGGGCACATCAGCTAGCCCTCCATCTGAGACTTTACCGGAAGGTGGTACCAACTCAGTGGCTATTTGAGTTACTAACTGGGGGTGACAGACACCTCTCAGCATAGGCAGCAGGCCCTCTGGGCAGGGACAAGGGGACGTGACAGGAAGCAGGGCATGTTCTGGGCAGGCTGTGGTTGTGGGGGAGGGGGGGCAGGCTGGAGACTCGCCTGGCTCACCCCTTGGCAGAGTGCTGGGAACACAAAAGCAGGCACTCTCTCTCACCTTCTCCTGGTCCAGCAGCTGCTGTAGGCTGGCCTTGTACTGAGGGGTCTTCGTGTACGCCAGGAACTGCAGGTACTGAATCTTGAAGGACTCTAGGAGAAGCAGGGACAAGGTCTCAGTACAGAAGCCACCCAGCTGAGGCTGGAGGCGGTGTTGGCAGGGGAAGCTTGGGGGCACTCATTGTCAGATGCTGCTGAAAATCACCTGTCCCTGTGCCAGCACCTTGGGTTCCACAATGCCTTGGCATCACCACTTACCTGCACCTATGGCTAGTGGCCCCGTGGAGCCCTTTGCAGTTCTTGCCATCACTACGCACATTTTCTTTCTCCCCAAGACTGCGGGTTTTTGTGACCAAATCTCCCAGTTTTCCCAGTAAACACATGCTGTTTAAGTGGGGAAACTGATGGCTCCCACAATTCAAAGGTATTTCCTTCACCCAGTTTTCAAAAGAGATGAGAAGCTTATCTGTCAAGCACCGCAAAGTGAGCAGGTGCCTGCTCCTTCACGGTCCTAGCTTATCCGCGACAAGCCCTTCCCACACTCTAAGAACTATGGGGCTGGGTCATTATGTGGGGCTGTGCTGGGCACTGTGGGGAAGTGAGCGGTATCCCTGTTCGCAGTATTCGCACTATATACAGGAGCACCCCCAATAGAACCACAGATGTCCCCACACATGGCCCAGTGTCCCCTGGGGGGCAGAGCTTCAGCCTAAGAAAATCACACGGGTCCTGCTGGCCTAAAAGCCCAGGCACCACCTGGCAGGACTGACCCTGAGCCCTCGGGACTCTAGTGTGGTCAGCTTGCTCTAGGTATCACAGGGCGCTTGCCAAAGAGGCAGAATCTCGGACCCCGCCCCTTCCTCTCAGAGCTGTTAAGTCAGAATCTGCACACGAACCCACAGTGTTTGCGGCGCCAGCTCACCTAGCAGCTTCTGCAGTGCGGGCGGAGTGGGTGCCAGCAACAGCTGGTCAGGGGGGTGCCGCTGCACGCTGGGAGGTAGCTGATAAAATGGGCTGTGAGGTGACTTGTATGCATCTGTAGGAAACAGCAACATTTACATGTCAACACGGACTGGAATGCCCTCCCAGGGAATTCCAGATTGTTCTCTGGGACTTTTCGAGCCTTTTCTTTTTAAAAAAATGTATTTTTATTGATTTCAGAGAGGGAGAGAAAGAGAGGAACATCAATGATGAGAAAGATTCATTGATGAGCTCCTCTTACACACCCCTTACTGGGGCTAAAGCCCACAGCCTGGGCATGTACCCTGACCAGGAACTGAACTGTGATTTCCTAGGTCAATGTTCAACCACTGAAACACACGGGCCAGGCTTTTCCAGCTTTTTAAAAGATAAGTCTCAACACAGCTGCTACAGTCCAAAGGCATAACCAGATACTGGATCTCAGTAGTTCTGGAAGCTGAGACGAACGCCCTCATAACCTAAGACATTTCTGTGAGCAGTGCCATTTCTGCCGTAGCTGCTGAGTTATCGAAGCCCTGGACGGCAGGATGTGATGGAAAAGCCCCACCAGGACTTGCTCTTGGCAGACTACCTGAGTGAAGCAAGGCACCTGTGGAGCATGACCCACACAGCCCGAGCGGCCCTCAGGGGGGCTCTGAGGCCTGGCTCACCTTGCGGTGAGGGTGTCGCCGTCTGGGACACAGTCTGGGCGTGCAGGAGGTCCAGTGCAGTAGGGTTCTTCTTGGGCTTACGCTCGGGGTTCGCAGTGTTCATCTTTTTGGGACGTCCGCGCTTCCGTCCAGCCAACTTCCGGCCCTTCTTGTTCAGCTTCTTCTTCCGCGTTTTGGAGGGGGATGGCTTCTTGACAGCGGTGGCCGCTACTTTCTCTTCCTCAGCACCAGAATCCTAGTGGACAGAGGTCATTGAGAGAGCAATACTCCCACCCCTCCTCCCATTAATAATGAGCCCTGCCCTAGCCGGTTTGGCTCAGTGGATAGAGCATCGGCCTGTGGACTGAAAGGTCCCAGGTTCGATTCCGGTCAAGGGCATGTACCTTGGTTGCGGGCACAACCCCTATAGGAGGTGTGCAGGAGGCAGCTGATCGATGTTTCTCTCTCATCAATGTTTCTAACTCTCTATCCCTCTCCCTTCCTCTCTGTACAAAATCAATAAAATATATAAAAAATAAATAATGAGCCCACAACACAGGTCCTGGGAAAGCAACTGAACAGAGGCACCTGAAACACAGGAACCCCCTTCCCTTCTCCAGAGTCCAGTGAGCAGTCAACCCACATGTGCACTGAGCAGGATCACCTCTCTGGTTGGAAGAGCCCAGCCCCTCCCTCTACAACGAGGGCTGTGCCCACCAATAGCCCTATGGGGCCCCAAGCCCAAGAGAGGTTGGAGGGCACTTACTACAGAGGTGTCCGCAGGCACAGCCGCCTTGCTCTCAGGCACCTTCGTGGGGGTGGTTGTATTACTCTTGTTTTCTCGCTGCTGCCGGCGCCTAGCTGCCTCTTGTTCCTCCTGGAAAACAAGTGTTGGACATGTCCCCCAAAGTGTCAACATGTCCCCCAAAGTGTGGGCATGACCCAAAAGTGCCACCGAGGTGGGCTACCTGGCCCAGCTCTGCTCAGGCCAACTCCTCTGCCTGCTGTACAGAGGAGGAAAGTAAGGCACAGAGAAGCACATGAGCCATCCCAAGCCCTCAGCCAGCCCCAAGCCATGTGCGTATCTACTGCCCGAGTGCAGACACCTTAGACCTCTCTCTCAGTCAGAACCCGAGGCTTTCTGACCTTTGCTGTGACATGTGCAAGGAAATAAAATCAAAGATAAAAAGGATCTGGGCACACACAAAGAAGCTGCCCGACAGTCCTCTCTCCTCTCGGGGATACAGGGATCCCCAATGAAGCACATCTCCGCTAAGTGAGGGTGACTGGAAAGGCTGTAGGAAAAGGAAAGAGGATGGTGCTGGCTGGCTAAGCTTGTCCTTTGTGCTGGAGTGGGTAACCTCATTAAGACCCAGATAGCCCGAGTATAACAGGAATAACACAGGACTCTAGGTCATGGGGATTTTTTCCTGCTGAGATGCCTGTCTGAGTCTCCAGAAACACTGACATTTGGATAGATGTACTCTGAGGTCCGAAGGAGGCAGGTTTGAAGAGTGGGCATTGCAGGGACACTGGGATTGACAGGAGAACCACCACGTCAGAGTCTAGGCCACTCCCCTCTAGCAAGTGTGGCGCACCACTTGGAAGCAGCTGCCTGGTTAGGAAGAGGAACGTCTTGTGCTCCAGACGTGGTGGCCAGTGGGGCCCGAGCACCTCCCTCAATCCTGCACTTGGCACACTTGACCAAGCGATCATATATTCAAAGGTCAGGACTCATTCAATCGTTTCCAAAAGACTACTGACGGGAAGTGTGGCCCGAGAGACCCTGACCCCGCCCCCAAACCCCATCTCCCATCTCCCACTCGGAGTCCCAGCAAGCTCGTCAGGCAGCATAGCAGTGATGGTCCATGAGAGAAACACACACTTACCCTGAGTTTTGGATTTTTCAGACTAGAAAAATAGTTTTCAAGCTAAAAATGAAAAAAGAAAGGAAAGAAGTCTTATTAGACATCAGTCCGAAACCCTGTCAGGACAAGAGCAACACCTGAGACACGCCACACGAAATGTCGCTGGAGCCGTCACAGGGACACACCTTTGCTCAAAGACCCACCCCGAACACAGGTGCCCACTCAGGGGCTGTGCAGACCCGCAGGGCTATCTCACATTCAGGGGCTCCTGGAACCAGGAGCCTCTGACACTGAGGTCAAAGCCATTATTATTACATCATTTGGGACAATGTCTGACTCATACAAGGACTGGGAGCAAAGAGGGAAGACAAAGAGCTCCTGGCTTCCACTCATGCAATGGCACAAGTGTCTCAGACCCTCCAGGGAGCGTGCCGTGGGGCAGGCGGGAGGGAAGGGGAGTAAAGGGGAGGAGGCTTTCTGGGAGGCCCGGGCCTCACCCACAGGGACACTTACTATGGTGCGGTCGATGGTGTGCAGGTAGTAGGAGACGGGCTTCCCCGTCCACGACACTGAGCCCTTCAGGGGCGAGAGCTCCACGACGCGCATGATGGTGCCGATGTCTGCAACGACGGGCACAGGTTAGGGCCTTGTGCACCTGGGGGAATGACTCAGGCGAGGCAGGAAGGGAGCAGAACCGCGCGCCCTCATCACGTGAGGCCGTCCCACTCGCCAGGCCGGCGAGGTGCCTGGGTATCAGCACGCTGGCAGGTCAGGGAGGCGCACGGCGTGCACAATGATCCCCGCTAACCCAGGTGCTTGTCCAAGGAAAACGGCAACGAGCCTGACTGGGTGGGATGGAAAAGCACTTGAGGACCACTTGGAAAGAACACGGCTACTAAGATGCCCAGCACCCGAGAAATTAGGACCCACGGCCAGGTGCCACAGAGCAACATGGCTCTTCCCCAGGAGGCCAGAGGTCCAGCTCTTCCTGCTGAAGGTTTCCGCACCTGGAGCCCATCACACACACCAGCCATTTGCCCCTCAGGCCAATCAGATACGAAAGCAACGCAGCTTGTAACCCACTGAGTCCTCATAACCTGGAGTCAAACGTGTGGGGTCTCAACCTGGGTGGGCAATGTGTAGGGACATCTGTGGTGGTCAAGACGGGTGCTCCTGGCATCAAGTAGGTTCCCAGGAAGCGCCCACAGAGATGGCCTGGCCCTGAGGTCGGCAGTGCTGTGGAGGGGCCCTGTACTAACATGATCATATATGTGGCCTGGCCAGTGTGGCTCCACGGTCGAGCGTTGACCTATAAACCAGAAGGTCACCGTTTGATTCCTGGTCAGGGCACAGGTCCGGGGTTCAGGCTCAATCCCCAGTTGGGGGCGTGTCAGAGGCAGCCCATCAATGAGTCATCATTGGTTTCTACCTCTCTCCCCTTCACCCTTTCTCTCTGAAATCAATTTAAAAATATAATATATATATAAAAGATCATCTGAAGAATTTAGCAACATGAGAGTTTCTTACCACTCAAGTTTCTACTGTTTATTCTGAAGTTCAAAGGTGCAAAGGGCTTCGAGGACACAATTCTGCCACCTGAAACATAAAAGCTGATTATTGCCTTTCATGGGGAAAACCGTCACACACACAAGGCAAGGCTGATGGGAGTTAGAGCAGGGGAGAAGCCAAATGAAGAAATGAGCACACTGAGCACACAAGGAGCCAGGGGCTGGAAGTCCTGTCCGTTTCCTGCAAGTAAAAGCAAAATTAAGGTATGCTTAAGCCGACCTACTAAGGGCTTTCCTGTAGAAACTCGCCCAATCCTCCCAACTCCCACAGATGCCGACCTCGGACCCAACGCCCCCACCTGCACACACGTGTCCCATAACCCACACTGAATCTGGGAGACATCAACAGCCCTTATACCCACCCAGACGGAAACAGCCTGACTTGGGTATCAGGTTAGGAACTGCCACACAGAAAACACTAATGCCCCATGTTAACGTGGTTGTTCCACAGCGGAAACGGACTGTCCCACCGGCCACAGTGAGCATATGTGAGTGGTGCTGCTCATGTTGTGATTACAACAGCATTCTACATGGACCGAAGAAAACACCAAGTAAACATGTTAATGCTAAACTTCGTAGCGTCAGAAAAAAGAGTCAAATATAAAGTCAAAGAAAAAATGTTTCATAAATCCATTTAAGGTGTATGTGCACACACACACAGCCACACACATCAACACAGCCCCGTAACACCCCAGTCAGAGGCGCTGCCCAGTGCTCAGGCTATTCCTGAGCACCACCCCCACTAGGAAAAGAAAAGAATGGGTCCCAGGGCCGGCCTGGTGCAGGGTCAGGAGACCACAGTCACAGGAGCATCTAGGTGTATGAGACACAATGAAATAAAACCCAGGGGTTCATAAACAGCTTTCATTGGGAATCTGCCACCCTGTGATGCTCACATGACAATGTGAGCATGAGGGGACTTCTGAGGGCAAGTCACTATAGGACAACAGATCCTAATGACTAGAGGGTTCAGCAGGCAATCCTGACCTTGAGCCGGCACATATGTGCCAACCAGGCATTGAGACCTGCAAGAAATGGGGCTCAGAGGGGCAGGGTCAAGCTCACCATAAGGGATGAGTCCAGTATGGATGACATCCCACAGGAAAATGAGCCCAGATACCCATGGACACTGTCAAAAAAGATGGAGTGGCCATTTTCTAATAAAACTACACAACAGTCCAAGGCCCAAAGACCACTTGTGACTATTGGCTGAAGAGATGGAAATAAACAAAAGGGAAGCTGGGAGAGTTCAAGGCAGGGTAGGACCCAAAGGCCACAGGAATCCCAGTCCTCTCCTCTCCTTGGGGTATACAGGTGCTGAAGGAGGGGCCTGAAGGCTCAGGAGACGGGGTGTGTGCAGGGTGCGTGGACAGTGGCTGCTCACTCTTACAGTAATTAAAAACAACCATGCACACACATACATATGCTCACTTGTACACAGAATGGAATCACACATGCTCATACACCCACATGAAATTGGCATGTTGAAGGCAGATGAAAGTTATCTGTGTCTATGACCTTCCCCCTCCCCAACACAGGTCTGCTCTGGGCTGCTATCTGACCTGCGATGGAGGAAAGGGAGACAGAGGGAAGCAGTAGGGCGGCTCTGGACAGGTGAGGGTGGTTCCAAACACGAAAGGCCCAGAAAGTGCAGAAGAGCCCGGGATGGATACCCCAGACAAAGAGGGACACTGGTCTGAATTTCAGATTCACACTATATTCCTTTAGTAAAAGCTGGGACCTCCTTACACTGAGAAGCTAGCTGTTGTCTATAGGAAATTCACACTTAAACAGATAGCCTGTATCTTACTTGCTCATCCGGCCACCCACCCCAAGTCCCTCAGGCTGGCTGAGCAGTGTGTGGAGGGGAGGTCAGGTCTATTTCACCCCAAATTCTAAGCTGGGCTGCACCCAGCCCGGCTCCTCAGGTGACAGTGAGGGCCACAGTGAAGGCATCCCCACTGTCCGATTGGGACTGAAATGGATAGATATGAAGCCTTAGAACTCCCACACCTGTAATCAGTGTCAAATCTAGCCAGACCAAGTGGCGGCTCAACAAGCACGGTGAGCCTGCTGCAGCCACATAAGGGCGGAGTTAAGGGAGAAGTACGTTACCTTCCTTCATGTTTGCAAATCGCTCCTTCAGCTGGTGATCCACCTCAGGACCAAAGGCAAAGTTATTCACAAATATAACACTGCAAAACAATATTCCAGTTGAGTAAAATGAAGGTTCCATCTGCACGTGTGTATACAGTGCCAGTGCACAGGCTGCCTATTGCTTCCACTGCCAGCTCCGTTGTGAGGCCTCCCCAGGCTCTGCCCGCACCACTTCCACCCAGCCCAGGGAATGGGCTCCAGCTGCCCAAGTTTGTTGCTAATGTACAATAATTTAGAAATTTCCATGACCTCCTCATTGCTGGCCTCTCTGGAAAAAAAACAAAAAACAAACCAACAAAAAACCCCCCACAAGATGGACATGTGCAGGCCAAGGTGGCCTCAGGTCAACCTGTACTGAGTGGCGGGGGGCCCCTGCCTGCCCATGGACTTTCTAGATTGGAATGCAGGCAGCACAACTGTCACCTGGGGGCAGGGGCGTGAGGAGAACCAAATATCCAGCAGGAAGGTAGCACGACTGAGTCAAGCTGCATCTGAACGTGACACCCGAGGACCCTTGGGACCAGAAGCAAAGCTCTTCCAGGGGACAGTGTAACTCAGCCTGCCTTAATTTTTTCAAATGATCTCTGGCACCAGATGACCAGAGAAACTTGGATCTGCAGATGCCTGCTGGGATGGCTGAGGAGACTGCTGCCCCGCCAGGAACAAGGAGGTGTTCCCCGCCTGCTCCCTCACCCACCCAGCCTGGCCCTTGCCACGTTGGAGGAACTCTCTGAATGGCTAAATGCTAGAAACATCCGTGCAGCTGGTTCACGAGAAGACGCAAAGACAAGACAGACAGTTTCATACTTAGAGTCACGTGGCTCTCCTCTCTGCCGCAAGTGCCTCCAGATTAAAACTGGGCCACGGAGAGCAGAACTGCGGACATGGGGTCAGTTCCTCTTTTGAATGTTACAGAAAACGAAGTGAGCTGACTGTCATCTCCATGCTGCTTGTTTTAATGAAGTCTCAATAGCTTTAAAATCAAGACATCTCAACCCTTTACAGCAATCAGGTCAGGAGCAGTAGCAGAGGGCCTGACATGTGCAAGGCAGAGTGGCAGGAAGGACACCGAAGGCTTAAATAAAGGCTAGCGCTCTCTCCCTGCTCAATCAGGCAGAGAGAAACAGAGAAGACAGTAAGATTTAAAGTGGGTTGGGGGCACCCCAGCTGCCAATGGGCAGAGCATGATGAGGACAGGTGAGCCGAGTTAGGCCATGACCCTACTCGGAACAGAGCTTGGGAAGGCTGGACGCCAGAGTCGCAAGGTGACCAAAGCCACGAGAGGCCATAACCAAAAAGGCTTTGAAGGAGGAGGCTCCAGACACTCCTGCCCTCTCACATTCAGACCTGAGGAAACCAGAAAACTAACTGAGGCAGGGGTCATACCTGACAACAAAAGCACTGGTGGGGAGGGGACACCCTTGACAGAAAGCAGAGTACCTGGGGGACATCTAGGGGATGCAAGTAGGGCCCAGCCTTGGGTCCTCGCCCAAAGGACCGTCACAGGCCAAGCGGATGATGGGCAGAAGAGGAGCAGGGTGCAGCGTGCTCTCAAGAAGCTGTCACTGGGATGCCCAGAAGACAGGACACTGCAGCCTGGACGCTGCTGGGCAGTGCTTGGTGAGTACAGGGTTCCCCCCACTGGTGAGGTCTCTTATTGCATTCAGACCCCGCTCAGCCCACCACAATGGCAGCACGGATCCTTGTCGATGGGGATATCCACGGAGGCATCACAATTCTCTCAAGAAGATGAGGGGACCTAGTCATTGCGGGACAATGCACTCATTAAGCAGCAGAAAAGAGGACATTTCTACGAAAGAGCAATGCCTAGTTCCTATTTGCCTCAATAATCACACAGTGGGAGACACAGGGCAACCTACAGTAGGTGTGCCCAGAAGAACAGGGAGAGAAGGACAAGACAGCAGGCCAGACTGAAAGCCTGTGATCCACCCCGCCAAAGCTGGCCCACCACTCCCCAGGAAGAGCACTTGAGAGCATGCAACATGGCCTCACAGATCACCACGGTCCTGGCTACCTCAGTTGATGCATAGAAGACCTTCACGCTCCAGCACTGCCTCCTGCTCACCCAACAAGATCCGTCCAATCTGCAGCTATGCTAGAGGTGAGGGGCAGAGTACAGCAATCCAGCCTGGCACATCTTAGCCCCAGCCTGAGGCCAACGGAAGGACAAAGGTAAAATAATGAGAGAGAGGGCAGGCATCTACAGGAGCTGGTAGACATGGAGGTCACACCTCAAGTCCTCAGCTGAAGGGTCTGCTGGAGTTGGATGGCTCTGGGATGGCCTCTCATCCAAAGACCAGGCAGGCAAGCTCAGGGTGTTTCCTGCCAGGCTGTTCACACCCATACTACACTCCCCCCACAGCGGGTACAGAGAAACAGTCTCCCTCCGCCAAGCACAGAGCACAGTGTCCATGGGCAGACATAGCAAGAGCTGCGCTTAGGACCAAGATCTCTCCCTGGCTGCAAAAGTAGGAAAGGGCCCTTCCTGATAGGCTGTGAGGGGCCAGCCACACTGGCCCTAGGCTGGTCACTGACCACCTGCCCTGCTGACAGCCCTGAGAGTGAACCTTGGCAGCCTGAACCAGAAGGGAAGAAGAGAAGAGAAGCTCCAACTGCCTCTGCCATCTAGCTCTGCTTTGAGAAAGACAGCCATGCCAACCACACAGGGACCTGAGAAAGCAAGATCCCTCCCCCCGCCCCGGGGGTGCCCTGCCCAGTCAGGCCCCAGCACTGTCCTCACAGCATTGAGTGGCTACTCCCAAACCCGCCATACCTTGTGTTGGCGATCCGCTCTCTCCACTCCTCCGAGAGGAAATCACCTCTTTCCAGCTGAAAGGAAGAAAACAGGGACAAGAGCTCATCACAGGCATCTCCTGGGCCCTGAGCCAGCCTCCCACCTGGCGAGGAACAGATGAAATGAGCAGGGAGTCGCTAAAATGGGCAGAACTTGAGGTGAGTGAGGCATGGCTGCTGGCAGCTCCACAGGGAGGAGGAAACAGTTGGGGATAAACAGAGACTACACACTACAGTATGGGTCACCACGAGCCCTGGAGTGGGTACCCTGACTAGTACTAGAGCGCCCATCCCAGGGGGCCAATGCACAGAGCAACAAAGACACTAAGAAAGTGCCCAGAAGTCACCATGTCTTGTTCACCCATGGCCAACAGGGGGCGCTCCCAACACATGGCCTGCAGAGCCAGGGAAGGTCATCACCCCATCGGAGCGGGGCTGTTCTGGACAGAGGGTGGGTTGGCAAGGGCCACAAGAAACCTGTACTGGGCACACAGGGGAGTGTCCAGGACACAGACCACTGACCATGAGACATGGCATAGGCTAAGCTTCTTGCTGTGACACAAAACACACCTGCTGCGGCTCTCTGACCTGCTTTACCTGAGAACAGCGCTGCTTGGAACTTCAAAACCTGCTTTCAGCACTGCTTTTATTAGCAAACTAATGTCATTCTGCCTCAAGGACAAAGTCTGTCCAAGGGGACACAGTTCTAAATAACTGAACTGTTCAGAGCTGTAACATTTTCCAAAACAAGAAAATTAGTTCTGTAATTCTTCAAAGGCTATCACCATCACTCCATGATGTCTATCCAACACAACTGAAAACATGTCCACACAAAAACCTGTCCTTGGATGTCCAAAACGGGATTGTCAATAGCCCAAAGGTGGGAACAACCCAACACCTATCCACAGACACACACACATGACCTATCCATACACTGAGTATTGCTCAGCTATGAACAGGAGTGAGGTACTGACGCCTGCTTACAACATGATGCTCAATGAGAGAAGTCAGAGCCAAAAAGTCACCAAGCGTGATTCCATTTATGTGAAATGCCCAGAATAAGCAAATCCACAGAGACAAGAGTTGGGTTAGTGGTTGCCATGGGCTAGGGGACTGCTGGTGGCCCCTCATCCATCCCACAGGTGCTCTGAAGTGACCAGGAACCCCTTCTCAAGACAGCAGGTGTCCAATGGCCACTGCATCTCTCTCAGGAAGACCCTGAGCAAAGTGTCCTACGGGTGCTACTGTTGCAATGCAGTGAGACCATGTGTCCGGGACAGGAGCAGCTGCAAATCCTATGTCCCCCAGTATACACTGGGAAACCACCCAGGATATCTTGGGACATGATGTGATGTGGCAGCACAGGGCATGAGGAAGTGGCCCGTTCTCTAAGCCACTCAGGTGCTGTGGGAGGACCCGCCCACATCCTGGTTGTATCCTATCTCTGAATCCTCTCCTCACCTGACGAACACTCTGAATCTGCCATCGCTACCAGTGAACAGCCCAGCCAAGACATGGGGAAGTGACTCGAGGTCAAAGTCCTCACTGGAACAGCATAAGACAAAGCTCCCAGAGCAGGCCTAACCTCTACCTTCTATCTGCACAAACCACAGCCATGAGGATGACTATCTACTTTGTCCTGGGTCTTCCCTGCAAATCCACAAACCTGGGGGAGATCCTGAAGACCCCGATGCAGGTGATTTTAGGCTCCTCTTGGTGTGGCCTCTCTCTCTGAAGGCTCCCTCTTCCAGGCCACAGCACCATTGCTCCCTTTGACCTCATCCTCAAGGCAAGGAAACAGCCACAGTCCTTGCCTCTGCCTGCCAGGCACCACCACTCTTGTGTCATGACCGGCCAAGGAGTGATTGCCTAAGTGGGCTCTGTGTCAGTGAGCCCAGTGTGCCTGAGCTAACTTTGGCCATAAAGACGTGCACGTTACCTCCCCGCAAAAAAACCCTCGTGACTGGCCCCAAAATTGCTGAGTTCTCCTATTTCTCCCATCTGTGGAGATACGCATGAGGGAAAAGGGAGGGGGGAGGAGCCCCCAGCATGTACATCATCCTTTCCACGGGGAAACCAGTGTTTCAAGCCAGCAGGTAGGTCCACAGTCTGACTCAGGCAGGGTGATCACACCCCTGTCCCAGCCAGCTCCGCCTCACCACAGACAAGCTCCTGGGAGCTACCGCACAGAATTCACGTGCTCTCAGCATCCAGGAAAAGAGGATCGTCTGTATGAAGCATCCACTCCAATGGGGCGACCAAGACAGGCCCCACCCAAAGCCACGTGAGCAAGAACCACTGATAGGAGGCTCTAGGCTTTGTCGTTCTGCCAATATGCCCGGAGCAGTCACAGATTTATGCAGACAACGCCTAGCTGAACTGCCCGACTTCCAGGGACTCAACCCAGGCAGGATCGGAGTAAAGGTGCTATTATCTCCAGAACACACACAGCTCACAGATAACTGTCCTAAGGACAAAGTAGCCAGCAGTAGCTCTGCATCTTCCAGTGCCTAGTAGCTCCGCACCTTCTAGGTCTGCCTGTCAGCAGCACTAGGTT
This sequence comes from Murina feae, assembly GCA_004026665.1. Classification (NCBI taxonomy): domain Eukaryota; kingdom Metazoa; phylum Chordata; class Mammalia; order Chiroptera; family Vespertilionidae; genus Murina; species Murina feae. The sequence continues at coordinate 14,142 of PVJC01018026.1, read as the reverse complement.
GTCCTAATGAGGACAAGCCTGAAGGGAGCAGCTCTTACCCAGGTGGAGGCCCCGAGACACTTCCCGGAAAGGCACCTATCCCAGGTGCAGAGGCATGTCCACAGCTATAGGGCGCCTTTCCCACGCAGCATTTCCATGAGGCCGCAGCTGCCCAAAGTGTCACACACTGGCTGAGTGAAACCTGGGTGCCAGGCCCATCACTGGGAACCAAGAGCACACAACCAGGTTGCGAGGTGCTGCAGGGGTTCTGGACATCAGCTTGGGCAGAGCTGGATGAAGCGTCTCCCAGGTGGAGGTATGACAGAGAAGCAGACAGAGCCAAGTGGAAGGAGTGGAAAGGGCACCAATGGAAGGAGAAATGTGAGCGGGCAGGAAGGTCCTGGACACTGGGAACTGCTGGGCTGCAGGACAGGGAGGGTCAAGGGCAGAGGCTGGCCTTGCCTGACTGGGCAGTACCTCTGCAGATGCAGAGAGAAATGGGAGGAAGAGGGCCACCAGGGATCCTTGGCCCTGTGAAGTAGGCGCTGGGGCCTAGGGAAGTACACTGGGCTATTTTTAGACTTGTGTTGGCTTTGTTTGCTCTCCAGTTCTTTAGTAACGGGAGGCAACACTGCACTTGCCAACACAGTGCCTGGTCGAAGCCACAGACAGAAAGCTGCTGGGACTCCTCTCCAGAGCCAGTACACATTCCTGCCAAATCCAGGCATCCAGCCATCAGGCAGATTCTCCCTGCACTTCCTTGCAGCAGGGCTGCGCCCGACAGGACGAGCTCCGGAGGCAAGTGAGAAGACACCGAAGGCACAGAAGGCTGCTCAGCCTGCGGCCAGCTGTTCCAGATCCCACCAAGGCAGGAACCAAGTGTCCTTTTAGTCAAATTCTGCTCCCTGCCCCTTCGCAGTAGCCACACCAGGCTAATGAGCACCCTAAGCCTCATGAGACCCCGAGAATGAGATGGTTTCCATGCAGGGAGCTCTCCTGTGTGCCCAACAATGTAGCACAATGTTCAGATGCATCCCTGACCCCCAAACACCCACAGGGCTAGGCGCTGCCACTGGATGGTGACAGAAGGAAGAAGAAAGGATAAACGAAGTGCCCAGGGCAAGCCGCCCCCCTCCCCGTCCCCCCCCACACTGGCCCCGCAGCTTCTTCCAAACCGCAGAGTGCTGAAGGCAACAGGTGGATTGATCGGGGCCCTTCTGGGAACCAGGTCAATAAAAACTTACACTGTGTGCTTGGAACTGTTGGGCTCACTCACCAGAAGCAGCGAGGATTTTCTGTACTTAAAACACTTGTGTTTTGCCCTAGCCTGTGTGGCTTAGTTGGCTTGGCATTTTCCCATGCCCCAAAAGACTGTTAGTCCGCACATGCCTGAGTTGTGGGCTTCAGCCTGGTGGAGGGCATATGGGAGGCAGCCAATCAATATTTCACTGTCACATCAATATTTTTTCTCTGTCTCCTCTCCCACCCTCCCTCTCTCTCCAAAAATCAACAAAAAGTCTTTTTAAAAAGCCCCAAAATACTGTTTTTTAAAAAAATACATATATATTTTATTGATTTTCTACAGAGAGGAAGAGAGAGGGATAGAGAGCTAGAAACATTGATGAGAGAGAAACATCGATTAGCTGCCTCCTACATACTTCCCCACTGGGGATGTGCCCGCAACTAAGGTACATGCCCTTGACTGGAACCGAACCTGGGACCCTTGAGTCCACAGGCTGACGCTTTATCCACTGAGCCAAACCAGTTAGGGCAAGACCCTGTGTTTTAAGGAAGCCATTAAGTGTTAGGAAAATGGTTAGCTATCTGGAACTCCCAGCCAGCAGATATAACTATCAGGTGGAAAGATGTTTCCTGGGAACAAAAAGCAGCTGGACTTACTACCCAATCAGCCTGCAGGACAAATGCCAGAGAACTTTAGGTGTGGGAGAAACAGGAGAGGTCAAAGGAGATGACTCCTCACCTTTCACTGTGCAGAAAAAATCTGGAAGACAGTCCACCAATAAAAAGGGAAGGAGAGCTAGGCCCACGCCCTGAATGTGCAAGTCCTAGCCAAGGAAAATCAAAAGAGCAGCGGAAGGAGCACTTCCAAATTCACTGTACGAGGACAGCATCACCGACACCAAAAGCAAAGACAGTACAAGAAAGGGAAACCACCGACTAAGACATGGATGCAAAAACCCTCAACTAGATAGGAACAAACCAAAAACCCAACAACATGTGAGGGCACACACCATGAGCCAGTGGGATTTACCCTGGGTGTGGACGGTCAGCTCAACCAACCTCCATCACATCAACAGGCCACAATGAGAAAACCACATGGTTATATCAACAGATGCAGAAAATGTATAGTAAAATCCAACACCTTTTCATGATCATGATTCTCAGCAAATTAAGAATAGAGGAGAACTCTGTCAACTTCAGAAAAAATATCCACAAAATACCTACAGTGAATGGCGAAAAACTTGAGGTTTTCCCACTAAGATCAGGAACCAGGCAAGATGACCCCTCACCCCCGCTCTTCAACATTGTACTGGAAGTCCTAGCTATGCAATGAGACATGAAAAGTAAACACAAGGTGTACAGATTGGGGAGGAAGAAATAAAACCGTCTGTTCACAGATGACATGATCTATGCAGAAAATCTGAAAGAATTAACAAAAAATAACCTGGAACTAATAAGCAATTATAGCGAGGTTACAGGATAGAGGTATTATTAGCCTATATAATAAAGAGGGAATATGCAAATTGACCATCACTCTGTCACACAATGGCTGCACCCACAGTGGAGGCAGGGCTCCCGTAACACAAGACGGCTGCACCCACAGCAGAGGCCAAGTTCCCATAACAAGCCTGAACAAGCAATCAGCAGGGACCTGAGGCTGAGCCACCCCACACCACCCCCTGTGGGGCTTGATAAGGAACCTTGGGCTACGCCCCGCCCCAGCAGGGCTTGACAGGGGACCTCAGGTTGCACCCACCACCCAGCACCAGGCTGGTGGACCTCAGGCCATTCCCCCATCCCAGTGCCGGGGGACCTGAGGCTGTGCCCCTAGCCCAGTGGGGCTTGATGGGCGACCTGAGGCTGTGCCCACCCTCCTGGCAGGGTTTGATGGGGGACCTCAGGCCATGCCCCCCACCCAGTGGGGCTTGATGGGGGACCTCAAGGTGAGCCAACCGCCCTGGTGCTGGGCCAGGGACCTCAGGCTGCCTCCCCGACCCTGGGCCAGACGACCTCAGGCCGTGCCTCTTGCCCAGCAGGGCTCTACGGGGACCTTAAGGTGCGCCCCCCCCACCCCAGCACCAGGTTGGGGACCTCAGGTAGCACTCCCTGCCTGACTGGGACTTGACAGGATACCTCAGCCTGCACCCCTCACCCGGCGCTGGGCGAGGGGACCTGAGGCTGTGCCCCTTGCCTAATGGAGCTTGACAAGGGTGCAACGGGCAGGGTCTGGATCTAGCCCAATGGGGGTGGGGCCGGTCGGGTCTGGGTCTTGTGTGATTTCAAGGCATATGTGGGTGGGTGGGGACTTGACTCTGGGTCCCATGGTGTACCCCAGACACTGACAGGAAGAAGATTTTCATATACATTTTACTAATTTTCTTTCATCTCTGACACTTCTATTACAGAGAAAGGGCAAATAGCAATCTAATCTAATAAAAGAGTATATGCAAATTAACCATCACTCTGAGACACCCAAGCCACGCCCATAAGCCAAGCCACACCCACCATCCAATCAGAGTGGCTGTATGCAAATTAACCCAGCCAAGATGGTGGCCAGCAGCCACAGAGCTAGAGCAAACAGGAGCCTTCCATTGCACCAGCGATGGAGTTGAAACTGCCTGCCTAGTCCAGCCGGGCCTCTGCTCAAGGCAACAATGTTTCAATTATAGAAAATAAATAACCCCAGAAACCTGATTCCGGCCAGTCTCGCTGGGACATTGGGTCAATGGGAGCTGTGGGCAGCCTGAAAATGGCCCTCAGACCCTCACCCAGGCTGGCCACACCCCCATGGGGTGAGGGTTCCCACTGGGGGGCTTGGCCAGCCTGCAAACAGCCATCAGCCCCTCACCCAGGCCGTCCAGGCATGCCAGAAGGTGGCCATCCCCCAAGGGGTCCCAGACTGCGCTGAGGGATCCCCCCAAGCGCACAAATTTTTGTGCACCAGGCCCCTAGTATTAAAATATTTCCTCTAATTACTCCCCTTTTAATGTGCATGAATTTTGTGCACTGGGCCACTAGTATATTATACAATATGTAGCCCAGCCACTGTGGTTCAATGGTTGAATGTCAACTATGAACCAGGAAGTTCAATTTCCTGTCAGGGCTTTTACCCAGGTTACAGACTTGTTCCTCAATAAAGGGGTGTGCAGTAGACAGCCGGTCAATTAATTCTCTCTCATTATTGATGATTCTATCTCTCTCACCCTCTCCTTCTCCCTCCATTTCTGAGATCAATAAAAATATATTTTAAAATATATAATATGTAAAGGTCAGTTGCTTTCTTATAAACCAGCAATGAACAAATAGAATTTGAAATTAAAATGACAACACCATTTATTATCAACATCACAACAAAAGAAGTGAAATAGCTAGGTATAAATAATAACAATGTACAAGATCTATGTGAGAAAAAGTACAAAGCTCTGAAGAAAGAAGCCAAAGAACTAGATCAGTGGTTCTCAACCTTCCTAATGCCACAACCCTTTAACACATTTCCTCATGTGTGACCACCAACCATAAAATTATTTTCGTTGCTACTTCATAACTGTAATTTTGCTACTGTTGTGAATCGTAATGTAAATATCTGATATGCAGGATGTATTTAGGAGACCCCTGTGAAAGAATCATTCGACCCCCAAAGGGGTCACAACCCACAGGTTGAGAACTGCTGAACTAGGTGAATAGAGAGAAAGTCCATGTTTATGAATGGGAAGAATCAATATTGTCAAGATGTCAGCTCTTCCCAACTTGTCCTACAAATTCATCACAATCCCAATCAGAACCCTAGCAAGTTATTGTGTGGATACTGACACAGTGATTCTAAAGTTTATATGGAGGCAAAAGGTCCAAAATAGGCAACACAATATCGAAGAACAAAATCAGAGAACTGATGCTACCCGATTTTAAGACATACTCTAAAGCTACAGTAATCAATATAGCATGTATTCTATCCAGAAATTATGTTTGCTGATATTCCAAAGGACTTAAAAACTTATGTCTCACTATACTCGGCACACACATGGTCGTAGCAGCTTAATTTATAATTGCAAAATTTTTGAAGCAACCAAGATGCTTTTCAGTAGGTGAATAATTACATAAAGATTACAGAGTACTCTCCAGTACTAAGAAGAAATTACCTATCAAGATATAAGAACACATGGAAGAAGCTTGAATGCAAGCTATTAAGTGGGGGGGTGCGGGGAGCCAATCTAAAAGACTGCATACTGTATGAGTCCAACTACATGACATTCTGGAAAAGGCAAAACTATGGAAACAGCAGTGAAAATACTCTGTATCTATACTAATAAGAAGGTAATATGCTAATTAGTCAGGACATCTTCTGGACATCCTTCCGGACAAAGCCATGGTGGCGGAGGCCAAGGCAGAGGCAGATAAGGGCAATCAGGACAGCAGGGGAGAGCAGTTAGGGGCGATCCGGCAGGCAGGCAGGTGAGCAGGTAGTAGCCAGCAGTCCCGGATAGCAAGAGGGATGTCCAATTGCCAGTCGGACATCCCCTAAGGGGTCCTGGATTAGAGAGGGTGCAGGATGGGCTGAGGGACATCCCTCCCCCCCCCCCCCGCCTGTGCATAAATTTCATGCACCAGGCGTCTAGTGTTATAATAATGAATATATGTCATTATACATTTGTTCATACCCATAGAATGTACAACATCAAGATTGAACCCTAAGGGAAACTATAGACTTTGGGTGATTATCATGTGTCATAAAGTAGTAGTCACTACTGGTGAATGATGTTGATAATTAGGAAAACTAGGCATGTGTGGGGACAGGGAGTATATGGGAAATCTTTGTACCTATCTCTCAATTTTGTTGTAAACCTAAAACTATTCTTAAAAAAAGATTTTAGCCATAGCCCACTTGGCTCAGTGGATAGAGCATAGGCCCATGAACTGAAGGGTCCCAGTTTCCATTCTGATCAAGAACTTGTACCTTGGTTGCAGGTTCCCTGGCCCTGGTCAGGATATGTGCAAGAGGCAACCAATAGATGTGTCTCTCTCATATCAATGTTTCTTTCAGTCTCTTCCTCTCCCTTCTACCTTCTCTAAAAAGCAATGAAAAAATATTCTCAGGTGAGGATTAACAAAAAAAAAAAAAGATCTTACAAAAAATAAATGAATAAGCAAACACACACACACACATAGAGACAGCGTGTGTTGCCCTGGCTTGTGTTGTTCAGTAGTTACACTACCACCCTGAGCACCAAAGGGTTGAGGGTTTGATTCCTGGTCAAGGGCACGTACCTGGGTTGTAGGTTCAATCCCCAGCCCAGGTCAGGGGACATGAGGGAGGCAACCAATCAATGTTTCTCTCCCTCCCTCCCTTTCTTCCACTCTCTCTAAAAATCAATAGAAAAAATACTCTTAGGTCATAGAACAGACACATAGACCAATGGACAGAACAGAGAGCACAGAAATAGACCACCACAAACATAGCCAACTGATCTCTGACAAAGGAGCAAAGATAGTCTTCACAACAAATGGTGCTGGGACAACTTAATCTCCACATACAAAGAAATGAATTAAGATCCAGACCTTACATTCTTCACAGAAATTAACTTAAATAGACCACGGACTTAAATGTAAAACACAGAACTAAAACTCCTGTAAGATATTGTGAAGGTAAAGCTAGGTGACCTTAGGTTTAGCAAGAACTCTTAAATACACCAAAAGCACGATCTGTGAAAGAAGAAGCTGTTATATTGTTTCCTAGGAGCAGGAAATTTCCTCTTTCCTACTCTCCCATACCCCTGATCAATCCCCAAACTATGATCACACGATTTAATCCATTTCCCTAACATCTCAGGGACATCAATTTCCACTCAATAGTCAATACCCCATGGGACAGCCTGCTCTAAACTGGTGACAATACAGAGGGAGAGGACTGAATAGCTGGGAGAGCCCTTTGGGAGGGAAGAGCCACAGGACCAGCTGGTGGAACCAGGAAGAATCTAAGGGGTTTTGGCCTCAACAACTGGGTATGTGGTAGGTAATGAACTGAGATAGGAAGAGAAGGACCTGTTAAAGATCTGGTTTTGGACCCATACCAAATGAATAGGCACTGCATTATAGCTACATGTCCATGGGCAGCAGGAGACCCTGGTCTGGAGCATAGAAATGCATTTCAAGAAGTGGATGTACACGCCCTGGGCAGAAAGAGCAGAGAGACCAGAAGATCCAGGCCAGGGCCTGAGGAACCTTGTCGTTGAAAGGCTGGGATGAATGATGAAGATCAAGGGGAGCCCAGAGAGCCAGAGAGAATGCTGCCCTTAATCCCAGCCTTGCCAGAAAAGGGGCTTGTGGGCTGGGTCACATGCTGCTGCGGAGGCAGCAAGAGAAAGATGCCATTCAGCTGGCCAGTGGATGGGAGAAGCAGCTGTTTCCTCCACACCCTACTCACCCGCTTCGCACCAGCTCCACTGCGCACACATGCACAGCACGGAGGAGGGGCTGCCTCGGAAGAAGCCCCAAGTGGCCTGAGACACGCAGAGGGCAGGTGAGGGTCACCTTTGTGCGAGCCAAGATCTGAGAAAGACGCACGATGTGCCACCTGCTCTCTGAGGATGTGGAGCAGGGTTAGAAACACCTGCCCCCAAAGTGGCCCCTGAAAGAGGAAGATGAGCATGGCCAAGAGGGGGTGAGAAAGAGGGGAAGAGAGGAGCGAGAACTTCCAGGTAATGTCAGCCGTCCTATCCAAGGGGCTCCTGAAGGGAGCTGAGCAGGCCTTCTTCCAGCAGTACCACATGCCCAGCTGGGGCTAGGCCAGGGCAAGAATGGGTGAGGAGGGGCTGCCCCAGTGGGAATGAGCTGAGTCCCACAGGAGATGAACGGCGGGTCTAGGAGGAGGAGAAAGTATAGGGGACTTGTTAGCCAAGGGGGCATGGAGCGATGGCACTCACTGTGTATTCTGCATGCTTTTTTCCATACCATTTCATCCACTTCCTGAACTCTCGGTCCATGGTCTGCAAGGGAACAAAATCAGACAGCCCATCAGAAATCCAGGACAGCCAGAAGTCCAGGAAGGCAGAGGAACCTGGCCAGGTGGCTCCGAGTCCCATCCATCCCTTTGCTCCCCTTCCACTCTGACACATTAAGCTGAGATTGCCAGTCTGCCCCTTCCATCCATGCCAATCAGTAAGCAACAGTTCCAGGAGGATTCTGGGGGTCCCATGGATGGTAGATTGTGGGCCTATGATAGTTTCCAAACTTCAGGGAACCACAAACATTTCTGTTGGATGAGGTGATGCTCAGACCCATTTACTCCGCAGTGTTACCAGCTGACCCCACCCTGTGGGCAAGGAGGCTATAGTTTCCAGAGGAACAGAAACACACTAACAGAGATCCAAACTCACATTGGAGACCAAAGAGCCACAGAGTTCCTGCCTGGATAACCCTCCCTCCGCATGTCCCACCACGCCCCCATCCCCACCACCTGATGATGGGGGCAAACGGATGTGAAAAAGAAAAGAGGCATAAAGACATGGCCAAGTCCCCAAAATGGCTCACCTCCGCGTACTTGGCTGGGATGTCCGCTTTCTCGACTCCGTAGTGATGTTTGCAGTTGGTGGCCGCGGCGACTTGCAGCACAACCTGGCCCACTCCTTCAGACAGAGGTGGGGGGAGGGGTAGTCACAGATGCAGGACCGTGATGGAAGGTGGGAGAAGCGAGATGGGCAGCGGCCAGGAGGGTATTAGGCAGAGCCCCCAGATTCTCCACGAAGGCACACACATTCACTAGGGGATGGCTGTCATACTTTGGCTCCCACAACTAGAATTGGTCTATGGCCAGATGAAGCATGAACTATCCAGACACAGACACAGCCCTTAGGGACTGATGCTTCAGGGTAAGGCTCCCATTTATCTCGAATCCACACTGCACTGCTGCCACAGCACAGCAAGGCTCACCAGATCGGACATGGCCTTGAGAACACCATCAATGTTTGTCATCGACTGGGTTTTAAGTGGGAATGGAGGGGGCTGGACTGCTCCCGAAAAACAAAAATGGGATCTCCAAACCACTGTCACTGGTGGCATCGCTGCCCAGCCGGAGAAGCAGGCGGAGCTGAGATCCAGGAAAAGATCTGTGGACCTTAGCCAGCAACCTGTCCTATGAGAGGTCAGCTTTGCATTTCAAAGAATGTTAGATGCCCTTCAATTTTCCATTGTGAACAGAAGATATTCAAATAATAAAAATAAGTACACATGCCTGGCTGGTGTGGCTCAGTGTTTAAGTGTTGATCTATGAACCAGAAGGTCAGGGTTCGATTCCTAGTTAGGGCACATGCCCAGATTGCAGACTCAATTCCCAGTATGGGGCATTGCAGGAGACAGCCGAACCATGATTCTCTCATCACTGATGTTTCTATCTCTCTCCCTCTCTCCCTTCCTCTCTGAAATCAATTATACACACACACACACACACACACACATTTTAGTAAGCACACTATTTAGAAACACAGGTAAATGAAAGCCCACAGGTAAAGGTCGTGAGGGTCCCTACCAGGGGCAGGAGAGGTAGTGAGAATCATGCACAAGTCTGGTGGTTTTAAAAAATCATCACTCTTTCAATAGAAGAGAGATAACTTAAATAGCCTTCCAGATAACTGGCTTTGGAACCACATGCATCCTAATTAAAATATGAACTATGTGCTTAAAAAGGGCTTAAACCACGGATGACACCACCAAAAATGTCATCTTATTCCCAAGTGTCAAGGTCACATGTGCCTGTTTGAGACAGGGCTTTCAAGTCTGTAAGCGTGAGGCTGTAGTGTATACACAGTCACGCGGGGACGGCAAAGATACCCGAAAGGAGGGCTGTGCACAGGATTCCTAGTAGAGCAGTCTGATGTTTGACAGTCACATAATCAGCCCTGTCATGCTAATCAGAATATCCTACCAGGAATTAATCAGCCTGATGTTTACTCATTCTACGAAGCTCATCTTGGGCATACCCACCAGGCCCCTGAAGATGTCCTGCTAAGAAAGGCCTTGCTCCCAGTAGCCTCCACTGGTGCTGAGGATGTCCCAAAATAAATAGGGGGCTGTTGGGGCTGGAGAGAGCTGGGACCCCATCCAGGTATTGAGAAGCAGAAGGGGCTTAGTTGAAACCTGTTGGGAAGTAGCTGTTTCCTCCATCTCTAGGGGAACCAGAGGATCTGCAGGAAGGTCAGCTGGGGCAATGGGTCTGAGGGAGGACCTGCCCTCTCCAGCAACTTCACACTCTGAACTTTTCACAGAGGAGATCTGGGGTCTTGAGGCATAGTCCTGGGGCCACCTGTCCCACACTCACCACTTCCCAGGTCCACAAACAGGTCATCCTCGGTCATCTTGATCTCGTCAATCATCTGTGCGACCAGGTCAAAGGAGGTCTCCCCATATACCTCTGGGGAGAAGGGCTCATAGTTGTTGAGCTTCTCAGGGTCTGTCACTGAGTGGTTGTAAACCTGCTGCAGGATGTGCCGCAGGAGCCCATTGGATGGCCGCGTGTTCAGCTTCATGGGCTGTGTGGTTCCCTTCCACTGCAGACATCAAGAAAAGTGCAGGAATGCATCACGCAGGGGGAAATACACCCTATGACCTTCACACCCCAACACCAGGTTACTGCTTCCTACTGAAAAAAGTGTGCATGTGTGTATACAAGAGTGTGAATACATGAGTGTGTCTGGATACATGGGAGTATATGAGCCTGAACACGTATAAGAGTATGTATGTTTATAGGTGTGCATGTGTGTGGAATCATGCATGTGTGTGTATAACTGGCAAGCAACAGTGCATATACAATGCTCACTGCCTGGGCCCTGACATGCTGCCTCACTAGACAACAGGGTTGTTAGCCTGTTGACCTCAGAACCCTGGCCTCAGAATGGCTGTCTTCCTGAAAATCTACCTGGGAAAAGAAATGGGCCCAGAGCAGCAGAGAACCAGCACCCTTCAGCTTTGGCCTTCCCCTCTGGGGATCAAGTAATGTGAAGGACAATGGGGTTGAGAACCACAGTTGGGGTCCAGATGAGGAGACAGGCCTGAGGGAAGAGTGAGGCCACCTACCAGCTGGTGGATGCTATCAATGGCCCGGTTGTACTTGTCACAGAGCCTCTGCATGCTTTCAAAGCTGAAAAAGGCAAAAGAAAGGCGCTGGTTACTGCCAAACTCAGAACAGGACACCTGGAGGGGATGGCACACAGACAGATGTCACAGGGTCAGGCAGAGCGTGGCTCCCACCCAGAGATCACAGGGCACCAAAGAGTAGCCCACATGGGCAACAATGCTAGGCCAAGAGTCTCAGGGTGAGGCAGTCATGGCTACAAGGCTGTACCTTGCACTCACAGGCCAAACCCAAAGTCAAAGTTGTGCTCATCAGGCCACAGGTCAGAAAAGGGGTTCACACAGCCATTCCTAGAGCCCCATGGGGAGTAAGACCCAGGCCAGGCCCTCATTCCTAACCCAGCAGGCAGGCTCTCGTGGCCTTTCTTTCCCCGGCTGGATCCCGAAACCCTCCCGCCCTCAGCCCTGACTTGGATGGGTGCTGAGAACACCCACAGGGAGAAAGGGCAACTGGCTTTCCTGGACCACACCTGATACCCTGACTGTGCAAAAGGGGCAGCACCTCCACCTTTTACACTGGTAGCACTTCTGCTTACTAAAACTTTTTAAAAGTTTCCACACTTTCAGAGATATAAGCAGCATGTGTTAGAGATATAATGAGAGCTTGGGGGAGTTTTCTTTTTTTAATATATATCTTTTATTGAAAGAAGGGGTAGAGAGAGAGACAGAAAGACAGAAACATCAATGATAAGATAGAATCATTGATCAGCTGCCTCCTGCATGCCCCACACTGGAGACCAAACTCGGGCATATGCCCTGACTGGGAATTGAACTGTGACCCTGGTTCATAGGTCGATGTTCAACCACTGAGCCATGCCAGCCAGGCGGGAGGAGTTTTTTCAGAAACTGAATTCTTGGGGAAGGTGCAGAATCAGGATGGAAGGGGTCAATGGGGGAGGAAACAAGGACACTGAATAATTAAAAAAAAAAAAAAAAAGAATCTAAATTCTCCCAAACACAATCAGTTTTATTTCAAGTGTTAATTTTCAATGAAATCCCCTAAACCAGGGGTTTTCACCTGGGATTGTCATACCCCCAAGGAATACAGGGTGATGCCTGGGAACATCTGTTTGTCATGAATTGGGGTGCTCCTAGCATCTAGTAGGTGGGGGCCAGGGATGCTGTTCAGCACCCACAGTGCCCAGGACCACCCCACAGAAAGTGACCCAGCCCTGATGCCCACAGTGCCACGGGGGGGGGGGGGGGGGGGGGGGACGGGACGACATGCACCACGATTCTGTGCTATATGAAAGGAGCATCCCTGGGGCTTTCTACACCTGTTCAGCGATGCCAGCTGAGTAATGGGCTCCTTCACACACGGGACACAGAACCACTACTCCCCATGAGCATCTTCGATACCCACCCCCCCATCCTCAGCCCTAGATTTACAGAGTTTAGGGGCACTTTCCTTCCTAACAGAAGTAACAAATTCAACTAAGACCAGTGCCCACATGACAGGTTTGCAACTTCCTTGCATGGCAGCTGCCACTGAAAAGGCTGGAGTTCTCATAAAGGACAGTGACAGCGACCAGAAACATCAGAGCGGGCTGATGAAACATCAGAACGGGTAACTTTTTGGTGTATGGGACAACGCTCCGACCTACAGAGCCACACCAGCCAAGGCTGGTTCCCTTCTTTTTACAACACTGGGTACCAATTATTAGATGGGGAGGAGGGCGAGAGGTGAGAGGACAGCATCTGGCTGACTGAGGTGGGAAATGCTGACCTGTGAACCAAGGCCTCTAAACACACACGTGAGATCAAGGAAGGGATGCCTGCATGCTGGGCGCTGTGCGGGGGACTCTGGGCTCCTGTGGGCCATGCTCTTCAACAAAGGGTGAGCTATCTCAGCCCACAGACAGCACCACCCGTTAGCCTGCCAAGAGCTAAAATGGACACGAGCCTGGAATGTCATCTTTCTTTCTCAAAGAAAAATAAAAAAAAAATTCCAAGCGGGCATTCCAGAGCTGGCCTCTCCCTTCTCCACCCACACGACTCTCCTTTGAGATCAGGATGTGCCTGCAGGAAACTGCGGAACGTGGCCGAAAGGCTGGGTATAGTTACTGGGAGCTGGACTGGGCCTAACGAGTGTCTGAGGCTCTAGAGGCCAGGCCATCAGTGGCTTCTGGGTAGGAAGCTTGGCTGCTGGAGTTGTCTGCTATGAAAACAGCGACTACTAACTGAGGTGATTTCACACAGACCAAGTCTTGTTGCACAATGTGGCATTCTCAATTATGTCCTCACTCTGACAGCCTCTGCCAATATCTAATAAAAAGTCCCCATAAAATAGCTCCAGAGATTATAGCCAATTCTGAAAGGAAATTTCAAATCAGCTTGTACCATCGAAGAATAACTAATTATAGGCTGTGTCCCTACCATGTGTTCAGACAGAAGAGAAGCAGCTCAAAGACAGAAACCCACTTACCTTTTGGTGTCGTAGTCAATTAGGACGTAATTCTCCATAGCGAGCTTGAGGTCTGGGATTTCCTCACAGACCCATCTGAAATCCAAAAGCAGAAACAACAATGAAGATGATTTTTCAGGCTGGGCATTTCACTCTCAACTTTCTTAAACACTGTTTACTTCTAAATATAAAAAGAAAGTAGGAGAAACAAGATGGCGGCATAGGGTAGACACCGTATATGCAGCTGTGAACAACTATTTCAGAAAAACCACGAAAAGAACACACGGACACCACTCGCACCCACAGGACGGCTGGCTGAGTGAAAATCCTACAACCAGAGAAGAGTCTGAGACTCAGAGCAGCAGTGGAAGCAAAGTACAGAGGTACGGAGGCGCGCG
>PVJC01018025.1:0-31796 GCA_004026665.1 Murina feae | reverse complement strand
TCCCTCGGTACCTTTCAATTTTGGCGCAGGGAGCTTCCACTCAGTCTCAAAGCACTCCTTCTCTTGCCTTCTGGTTGTAAAGCCTCCCCTCCCTTGGTTCTGGAGGATGGCCGTTTATCTGTATAGTTGTATTTAAAAATATAGTTGTGGAGGCTGCGGATTTAGGTATATACCTCATGCAGCCATCTTGGTTCCTCTCTTCATATTTTTGGATTCTTTTTTCTTTTTGCTTCTCCGGTTGGGTATTTTTTTTTTTTTGCTTTTTTGTATTTCAAATCTTTGACTTGATTCTTGCGATTCTCTAGTCTGCTGTTGGTTCTCTGTATATTATCCTTTATTTCAGTCAGTGTATGCTTAATTTCTAGCTGGTCCTGAGAAGGCTAAAAAGGGCTAATTCAAAGGTAGCCCTGATGTTTTGGGGGAATTGGGGTAGGAATTCATGTTAGTAGGCTCAGTGTGCATTTTTAATCACCTTCAGCTGAGATATTGCCTCTTTCACCAAAACTGATTTTGCAAAACAAGCCATGAGCGCTGCCCTGGGGGGAGGGTGGATTGTTAGCTGGCACTGACTCCTTGGAACACCTGGGGGAAGGGAAGGTGGGAGTTGCACTTCCTCCAGGGCCTCGAAGGAGGGAACATATTTGCAGTACAATAAACTCAAAAGGCAGTTATAAAGCAAAATTCCTGCATGTTACTTCACTCTGATTTGGAACATTCCCAGAGTCTGCGCATTATTAAAACTGATTTTTCCACTTCTTTAAGGTGTCGCTTAGTTTTTTTGGTTTTTCTGCAATAGTCCTTTTTCATATTCTCGAGGGTCTCATTAAATTTATCGGTGGTCTCTAGAAAATTCTTGAAAAACCTTATAACTGTGGTTTTGAACTCTATATCTGGTTGTTTGCTTTCCTCCATTTCTGTCATTTGTGACCTATTTCTTTGTCCCCGCATTTTGGCTGCTTCCCTACATCTATGGTGGGAGAACTTCTGTGCTGGAAACACCTTTATGGGGCAAGACTTGCTTTAGTGGGGCTTTGATGCTCACTGAGTCTGCCCTCTGAGTGTGTCCCTTTTGGATCTGAGGAGTTGTAATCTGGGTGGTCCCGCTCTGACCACTGGGTACACTGGCTGTTGGGTAGCTAAGGAGATGCTAATTTAGCTTCTGCCTGAGGCTACCCAGCCTTTTATATGCAAAAGCCTCTGCTCACAGCTTGGGTGGGGAGGGGTCTCGGGGAATCAACAGGGCGGAGCAAACAACTATGGCTGATTCTCAGCCCTGCCCTAAGAGGCACCGGGTCTCAGTCCCTTGGCACCGCTGAGAGAAAGCCTCCTGGTGCCAGAAAGTCCAGCTTCTCCCCGTATGAGTCTGGTTCCCCAGAAACTCCCCTGCAACAGGAGTTCAGAGCCGTCGGGAGCTTGTGACTCCCTCCAGATTGAAAAAGACAACTGCGTCCTCAGTTGCCAGCGCTTTCTGCGAGCCCTTTTCGTGCGCCTCCATACCTTTGCACTTTGCTTTCGAACCTCCTCTGAGTCTCAGTCTCCTTCTAGTTACAGAATTTCCACTCAGCCAGCCTTCCTGTGGGTCTGGGTGGTGTCCGTTTTTCTTTACATTGTGGTTTTGAAATGGTTGTGCAAGGCAGCAATTCCAGTTGTTTACCTATGCTGCCATTTTGGTTTCTCCTGTTAGCCACTATCTTGAATTTAGTCTCTAGCTCTCATATCTATTTTAATATTTTTATTTTATGGGTATGCCCACCAACAACATGTAGTATTGTTTCTACTTCATTTAAATGGATCATAACTTAAACATCTGTGACTGCTTCTGATACTTGCTCTTTGCGTTGGACATTGCTTCCAGAAATTATAAATGCAGCTCAGATTCACTCACACTCACTGCTAGTTCATATTTTATTGTATAGCTCTACCCAAACTGTGTAATCATTTTTCCCCAATGCACATTTAAAGACCTAATATTTGCTGTTATCAATAACATTGCGATAAGAATTCTTATGTTCCCTTGGCCACATGAGTTTCTTGGGAGTCCCTTCTTTAACTCTATTTTAAGGAAGTAATCACAGGGTAAAGACTGACACATTAATTGCATAAAATAAGGGATCTAAGTTTAACTCTGGCTCTGTACATGGCATACAGGGCACTGTGGAAACTCCAAAAGCCTTAAGTTACAATGCTGACTTTCACCGTTGGGAGAAGTTAGCGTTAAGATCTGCATGGTGGTAGATGCTTCTCTAGTGTTGCAAGGTTTTGGGCCCGGGATTCAGACCTTTCTCCAATAAATCAGGTTGGGCTCATCTTTATTAGCATCTTGAGTTGATTTAATTCCAGCCAAGATCAAAGAGGCTTTTCAGGTCTTGCTTTCTGACTTGTTCTCTCTTAGTTCTAAAACCAGTAGGCAGACCTGGTTGCCCGTTCAGTGTTCCCAGTCTTCCTCCAGTGTCTTTTAGCACTGCCCCTCCCCGCCAGGGAGAAGCATAGGTGCGACATTCTGACTCCCTTCTCTAATTTTTAGTGTTGATCACCAAACACCTTAGGTAGTGTTAATTCCTATTGCCACTCATTCAAAAGCAACTCCATTAGATACAATTTTCCTTTTTTGGGGAATATCCCAGGAGTTTCTGCTTACCTTCCCTCTCTCCCCAGCAGAAACCTGTTTTGTTTGAGTAGGAGCATTTTGAAGGTGTGAAGATTCTGTGTAATGGCACAACCCATGAAATATGTCAAAATGGGGTCTCTCAAAGTGTGTTTCTTACATCAGGAGCATCAGCATCTTCTGAGAACTTGTTAGAAATGCAGATTTTCGGACCCAGATGCTCTGTGGGTAGGGTCCAGTGATTTGTGTTTTAACAAGCCCACTGGGGCAGTCTGAGGACCTATGCTTCAAGGATGCTTAAATAGGTACTGGGGTCCTACTGTGGGCCTATACTTTCAGGAAGGAACTAAATACTTGAGAGACAGCTGCCCAGTAGGGTTATTTGCTGTCATTAATGATACAAGAAAGGTATATGTACTTGTATGCTGTGTGTGTGTGTGTGTGTATGTGTGTGGCATTGGTATAGACAAACTCTTGGAGGCTACTTTAGTTTCCTTTATTGGTTATAACCTACAGTAGGAAATAAAATGCCATAAATCCTTGTTTCCAGGGTTACCTTCTTGTTGCTGATAACAGGCAGGAAATTAAAACAATCTGTGATAGTGTTTTGTTCTTATTAGCCACAGATGGTAGCTTTCAGATATGTTGAAGCAAAACATAAATATAGCAGGAGAACTTTATTACTGTTGAAGGAAAATGATTTAGCCAGTTCAAGTTTATAGTCGGGGTTCATTTTAATGAAATGGGACATAGGGAACATTAGTGTGCCATTACCACACAAGCAGTAGGACGTATAAGGGATGCTAGTTTTGTTCTTTTTAATTTATCTTTGAATATGTAAAACATACATGATTTCAAAGTGAAAACTATAACCAATTATATTCAAATATAATTGCCATCCATATATCTTCTCTGCTATTAGTACTTTATGGGTAATCACTTTTTTTTACTTTTTGATTTATTCTTTTAGTGTTTACTTTTGAAGATAATCATATGTATGTGTGTATGTTACCCCTTTCCACTTTCTTTACACAAAAGATTGCATATTATACTACAGTTTTCTAAAAAACATTATTTTTAAAAGTTAGCTCTATTAAAGTATAATTTAAGTTCATTAAAATTCTCCAACTTTGTGTGTGTAATCTGAGTTTTGACAAATATATACAGTTGTATAGCCACCAGTGCGGCAAAGGTATAGATTGCATCACCCCAAAAAGTTTCCTTTTACTCTTTTGTAGCCAAACCTCTGCCCCACCTTTCTAGTCCCTGGTAAACCACCTGTCTGCTTGCCAGCCTTTCCTAGAATCTCATGCATAGTTCTGTGTGTGTGCGTGTGGCTTCTTTCACTTGGTGAGAGATTCAACCATGTTAGTACATGTACTGGAAGTTATTCTGAGTAGTGCCCCATACATTCCAGTTGATAAATATTGCCTTTTTAAAAAGTTTTTATTTTGAAATAATTTTATTTATTTGATTATTTTTATTTTGGGGGTGTGTGGTAAAGAAGGAAACTTTATTCAGTGCAAAACAGCTGAATTTTGAAACAGCACAGCTGTGAAAACAGCACAGCCACAGAATGGCCCCGGGGCCAGGCCTCTCTGGTTAGACAGCTCTGCTCTGCTCCTCCATGGTCTGCTCTGTTCTGCTCCTCGATGAGATAATTTTAGACTTAGAGCATAAGAAAACAACAGTACAGAGAGTTTCTGTATATCCTTTCCCAGCTTCCTGTAATGTTACCAACACTTAAGAAATTAATATTCATACAAATACTATTGCCCAAACTACAAAGTTTATTAGGATATTGCATTTAGATTCTTCTAATCTGTGACAGCTTGTCAGTCTTTCCATGTCTTTTTTTAAAAAAAATTATCTTTATTGTTGGAAGTATTACAGATGTCCCTTTATTTCACCATTGACCCCCTCCACATCCCCCAGCTTCTCCCCGACCCAGAACTTCAACACACTCTTGTCTATGTCCATGGGTGGTAATATGCATGTAAGTTCTTTGGTTAATCTCCCCACTCCCCCACCCACCTTCCCTCTGAGACTCATCAGTCTATTCCATGCTTCTATGTATCTGGATCTATTTTGTTCATTAGATTCCATATATGAGTGAGTTCATGTGATACTTGTCTTTCTCTGACTTATTTTGCTTAGCATAATACTCTCCAGGTCCCTCCATGCTGTCTCAAGGGATAAGAGACTCTTCTTTTTTATAGCTGCATAGTATTCCAGGGTGGTATTACTTTGAAATAATATTGCTACAAAAGATGTCTGAGATTTTGCTGCCAATGGTTTCTTCTAGGATTTTTATAGTTTCACAACTTACAGTTAAGTCTTTTATCCATTTTGAGTTTATTCTTGTGTATGGTATAAGTTGGTGGTCTAGTTTCATTATTTTGCATGTACCTGACCAATTTTTCCAGCACCCTCTATTGAAGAGACTGTCTTGACTC
Source organism: Murina feae (assembly GCA_004026665.1). NCBI lineage: Eukaryota > Metazoa > Chordata > Mammalia > Chiroptera > Vespertilionidae > Murina > Murina feae. Next base: position 26,735 of record PVJC01018025.1, on the reverse strand, counting down.
CATTGTATGCTCTTGCTTCCTTTGTCAAATATTAATTGAGTGTAATGGCTTGGGTTGATTTCTGGGTTCTTTGTTCTGTTCCCTTTATCGATATGTCTGCTCTTGTGCCAGGAGCACTTTCTATGTCTTTTTTTTTTTTTTTTAAATGCCCTTGACCAGAATCAAACCCGGGACCCCTCAGTGCACAGGCTGACACTCTATCCACTGAGCCAAACTGGTTAGGGCTTTCCGTGTCTTTTTTAAAGAGTACTTACTTAGGTATTTTGTAGAATGTCCCTCCATCTGTCTGGTGATTAGACTGAAGTTACAGATTTTTGGGAAGAATATCAGAGAGGTGATGTGCCCTTCTCATATTATATCAGGAGCTACACAGTATCAAATACGTCTTTTTACTGGTCACTTGCTTATGATACTCTCTGCCAGGTTTCTCCACTGTAAAATTACTATTTTTCCTGTTCTGTAGTCGGTTTTTTAGAATAAAAATTATTGCTTTTTAAATTCGGATGTACTTCAGTGTGCATGGGACACATAGTTTGGCAACATCCTCAATCTTTTTTTCTTCTTTTTTTTAACACCCTCAATCTTAATTGTAATCGTAATAATAACAGCTAAACACATGTAAATTACCTAATTTAATCCTTAGGATATCACTGTGAAGGAGCATTTTTTCATGCCCATTTTACAGCTGAGAAGATTGAGGTACAGAGTGTCATGCCTAAGCTCTAGTTAGTGATCGAGCTGGATGCTAACTTAGCCTAACTTGAGGGCTAGCTTTTCCCATGGGCTCTACGGTTGTTGTCAGACCTTAGAATGGGGACATTCTCATTCTTTGCCAGGGAAAACAAATGAGTGCTTGCTATGTTTGACAATTCTCTTTTGTGCTTTCTTTAAGAAATATTTTCATTTGTTTGCTTTTGCTTTCAGGAAGATTCCTTGTATAACTGATTTTAGTAAGCTATGCCTAGCAATATTACCTTAAAATCTTGAAAAAATCCAGGCTACTCTGAGGAGCACTAAGGATCTATTTTTAGACTTCATTCAGAAATATGACTGAAGGTTAGTTAGGGCAGAGTATTCAGAATAGAAACCTGCTTTTGGAGAAGGAGTGCTTACCTAAAGAAAGACACTGAGCCCTCTTTCTCCTGGATTTTATCGGCCTCTCTAAGGGGGTGTCGTGTTTGTCGGTATGTGTGTAAGCTCCACTTGTTCACTTTTGTTGACCACACTAATGGCTTTTCTACTACACAGTCAAATGTGTCTCTGAATAGCCTGACTCCCGGGATGCTAAGTGTAGCTAAATGGTGACTCAGTATCTGTGAGCCTCTATTGTAGTGGCAGTGGGACCACTGTGTGGGTGGACGTTTGCACATCTTCCTGGTGACTCATTCTGCAGCCTGCTTTCTGAGGAGAAGTAGCTGTAGGTGGCTGCAAAGTTCTACTCGGCTTCTCTCTCCTCTGCCTCATCATACTGTGCGATTGGGTAACCCCAAGTCCTTGAAATCACTCAGCTCAGTGTCTTGAATGTACCTAGTCTCCCAAGCTGTCCACAAATCAGTGCTGTTTTTAAAAATACAAGTGTTTTGTTTCTAAATGCCTGTTGTAGGTCTGGCCATATATGCAAGAGTCCACAGGTTAAACAAAACACAGCTCATCACCCAGAGACAACCTGGGCAAGCATACGAATAAGCCCGATTCTTGCATACAATAACTATAAATTTTATGAGTAGAAAGTTATTGAAGAGATTAATAAGAGAGGTGAAGTTTATAGGTGTGTGGATCTGGCCTCAGAAGTCAGAAGACTAAGGATTTTATTTTTCTCAGATATGGTTTTCTACACATCCATTATAGAGAAAGTGTGAGGTATGAGAAAATGTAAGGAAGAAAGTGAAAACATGCTATTTTTATCACCAGAAATAGCCACCCCTTTGTTTTGCATAATTTCTCCTTCCCTTCTTTCTCTCATGCTGCGAATATATTTGTAATCCTGCATTTTTAAATGTAATACTATATTATAATTCCCCCCCCCCTTAATTTAAAGAAAAAACTTTTGCTAATTTGATGGGAGAAAAATAACTAATTTTAATTGGCATTTTAGTTAGGATTAATAGGATTATCAGTTTATTTATCACCAGAGATTGTCAGGTTTTCTGCTCTGTATCTTTTCACAAAATTGGAACTGTTACTAAAGCAAGCCTCTGATTTCAGATGTTCTAAACGATGCTATATTTGATGAAGATCATGATGAGATGGTGATTGTGAAGGACATAGATATGTTTTCCATGTGTGAACATCATCTAGTTCCATTTATTGGAAAGGTAAGGTTTTCTCTGTTGTTCTTAACAATTAAAAAAAATTAGGATAATTATATTTAAAATTGTCACCTAATCCCAAACATCCCAGATATTTAGAATTACATATAAACTTTTATTCTTCACCAACCTGACTAACCTAATAGCTTGAAATTAACAAAATATAAACAGTGGCAGAAGGCCCTCAGGGAAAGGATTTCATTGCAAATGCCATGTTAATAGGGTTAAAGTAATGAGATTAAAGTCTCTCTCTCTCTCTCTCTCTCTCTTTTTTTTTCTAGGTACATAGTGGCTTCAGGCTCTGAAAACCTTTGTCCTTTATTTTGACTAAATAATGTTTGATCTAAGATAGACTTTTTAAAAAATGTTATTTATTGATTTTGAAGAGAGAGACATTGATTTGTTGTTCCACTTATTTATGCATCCGCTGGTTAATTCTTGTATGTGCCCTGACCAGGTTTTGCATCCACAACCTTGGTGTATCAGGATGGTGCTCTAACCAAATGAGCGACCTGGCCAGGGCCAAGATAGACTTTTGTGTAATATGACATGAGCTGTAATGATTACAGAATTTCTTGTAGCAGAGGTTATAGTACTAGTGGATTTAATTTGTTTCCAACCCTTTCTATGCTAAGAAAAATGTGTCTAATGCAAACTAGATAATTTTATCTAGCTTGGAGTTAACATACCTTTGAGAACTTGTGGGTTTAGAACCTAGAATTGTCCATTCTCTTTCTTTCCCCCATATCATAATTTCATTTTATTTTGACTTTTTATTAATTTTCAAACAGAGGATGTATAGGCAATAGTATTGTGAATACCTATATACGCATCACCTAAATTTAACATTTTGATTAAAGGATTTTATATTTTTATTTTCTGTAGAAATAAAACAGAAAAATGCACAGAACATATCAAGATCTAGATCAAGAACTAGAACAGGTCAAGAACTAGAATGTTATTAGTATTCCTGGAAGCTCACTTTGTGGCCCTTTTCTAATACCTAACCCATTTCTCGGCAGATTAGTTTTGCTTGTTTTTAATGATAGTCATGTGCTGCCTAAGAACTTTTTCCTTAATTAAGGATCCCAAAAGATGATAATGGACCTGAAAAATTCCTATCTTAGTGATACCTTAGCTCTAGAAACTCTTATCAATGCAGAAGACAGTGACTTAAATCTGCTTAACAACCTTTCCCTTGGTACTGTGCTTTCCCTGGTAAATTCCCATAACCGACTCTCCTACCCCTAGTATTTTATTTTGTCTTCAGCTGAATGTGGTATTTAAGGTCGAGGCTTTGGCTGTTTTCTGAGTTCTCACTTTTCCTGGGTGTCTCTCATGTATACAGAAGGTACACATGTTATTAAACTTTGTTTTTCTCCTGATAATCTATCTTTTATTACAGGGAAGTCTCAGCCAAGAACCTAGAAGGATAGAGAGATAAACATTTTTCCTCCCCCAGAGAAATAGCCTAAGTGTGTAGTGGCAGTACCATCTAGGTTTGTGTAAGTGCACTGTGATGTTCACACAACCTAAATGGCCTAAGGATGCATTTCTGAGAACTCACTTCTGTCAAGTGGCACATGAACTATATATAAATGGGAAGAACCTACAGTGTGTGTTCTTTGTATCTGGCTTCTGTTGCTCCACATTGTAAGTCATTGATGTCATGGCCTATTGTTGTAGTTTGTTTAGTTTCATTGCTATATATTATTCTATTACACACAAATACCATACTTTATTCTGTTCATAGGGAGTTAGTGACTTGGCTGAGGCCAGACCCAGGAGCTTGATCTTGTACTCAGCCTCTCACCACTTCTTTAGGGGTCTCAGACCTAATTCCAATGTGGTGAGGTTGGGAATAGAAGGGAATTCCCCACATTAATGAATAATTCTAGGAAGCCAGCAGGGTATCTAAGTATTCAACTCAATTCTCATACTGTTTACCCAAAGGTGGATAGCATCAAATACCAGAGGTTATGGGCTCAGTCCTAGAAGACTGCTCAACCCCCGCCCCAGCCTGGAGCCCCATTCTGCCAACCCACACACTTCAGAAGCCTCCCGAAAGCCCAGATTCAGATCTGTGCTTCTGACCAACTGGCTACAGATTGGAGGTGCCAACAAGCCCCTCCTTGGGTTTGATTAATATGCTAGAATGGCTCATAAGTACTCAAAGAAGCGTTACTTACTAGGCTACTGGCTTATTGGGAATTCAGCAACTGGGAAGCTCTCAGAACGCCATCCTCTTGTGTTATTATGGAATCTTCATTGGATAGTCACGATTGATTAAATCATCGGCCATTGCCAATAGATCCAACCTCCAGCCTCTCTCCCCACCTGGGGACCTGTTGGCTCATGGGTCGATGCTCAACCACTGAGCCACACTGGCTGGGCCCTGCCTACAGTTTACTGTTACTGCAGGATAATTTGCACTTTCTGGATATGTTTCCCCTCAATAGAGGAAAGACTTTAAGAATTGTAAAGAGAATTTAACTTCACTAGGAAATACCATGACTATATTCAAATTTGTTGTTTTATTAATAGAATCATTCTTATATATTTTCCTGCATTTATGTAAATGTTAAATGTCTACATATGTGCTTTATTTTTAAAATTTTAAGTCTCCTAGATGTTTTAAAGACATATTTTCATGAGTTGAATTTCATAAAAGTATTCTGTATTATGTCTCATTTCCTTATTTTGTCACAAGAAAGCACTGTACTAGTATTTTCGCTTAGCTCATAATTTCTGTCTCTTCTCCGAAGGTCCACATCGGTTACCTTCCCAACAAGCAAGTCCTTGGCCTCAGCAAACTTGCAAGGTAAGCATGACTGCGCGTGAACAGGAAAGCAGGCTCGGAGGACCTGGGCCTACTCAGCAGGCTTTCCTTCTTGACCAATGTGGATCTAATGTGGAGGTCACATTGCAACCTAAAATTTATAGACTTACAGGACGTAGACAGGACCTGAAACCAAATGTCCTTTTCCTCGATCCCCCATTGCCTGTAAAAACCACCCATCAGTCTGATAGTTGCCTTCCATGGTTGTTCTTTTTCACTTTCTTTTCACTCATTTCCTCTAGGGATTAAGGAGAAAGTGAGTAGAAGAGAAAAATTTAACTTTCCTGGTGTCTGACTTTATTCTTGGTCAGTAATCTTGACCAGACAGAGCTCTTTGGCCCATGAAAGGATGTTATTGTCTCGGCTGTAATTGCTTCACTGCAATAAGGCTCTTAATACAAATCCAGAAACACCATGCACCTTTCAGTGATTTGTCCCCAATGGTGGTGCCAAGGGGTGACTGAGAAAGCGTATTGGTGGTGATGGGGGAAAGAACCTTACTGTAATTTTGATTGCCAACCCTGCATCTTCCCCATGTAGATATTCTGGCACTGCTGGTGCCAGTCACAGCCTGTCCACCTGTGAAAGGTGTGGAGTGGCGAGTTTTCATATTATACCACAGCTTGGCAGACTACATAGGCCTTGGTCTTAAAGTGAGCACCTTCTCTCAAAGACCACCATATGTAGACCATGGGTAACACTTTATGGAATTGGATTCCAGAGTGATCCAGTGAGATCTTGAATAAATGGTAACTTGGGAGTAAAAGGAATAACCTTTGGTTATTTCCTTTCCTCATGCAAGAAAAAGATCTCAAATAATTAGGCTTTTATGAAATAATACAAAGGAGTTGATTATTAGCTAGAAGATTTGTCCTTAAACTAATAGGATTAAAATTTAAGGGGGGAAAAAAAGGAAAGCTAAACCAAAAACTGAGTGTATGTTAGTTTCAGATTTATTGTAAAAAAATTGAATAAAGGGTCTATTAAATGGAAAATAAGGCAAAGTTTAAAAAATATATATTTTTATTGATTTCAGAGAGGAAGGGAGAGGGAGAGATAGAAACATTAATAATGAGAGAGAATCATTGATCGGCTGCCTCCTGCACGCCCCCTACTGGGGATTGAGCCCTTGTCTGGCATAGAACCTATGGCCCTTCGGTCCACAGGCCAATGCTATATCCACTGAGCGGAACTAGCTAGGGCGAGAAGGCTAAGTTTTTATCCAATTGCTTATTCCTTGTAAGAAGTAGGACTACTCAAGGAATGAAGAGTAATAAAGCAAGCTGAATATCTTGGCAAAACTTCACTTTTCATTTTACTCTTGTATGTGAAGTTTGTTATATGCTTGCCTTTAAACGAATGCCCTTTCAAGTGCCACAGAAGTCAAATATCATCAGTCCAACAGTAAAGCCTTAAGTAATAGGAAAATGCCAGAAGTGAGTTGATCTGGTTGAACTTTAGCAGAACTCTAGAGTAAACCTAGTTTGAATAGAAATTCCTTTTGTTGTGCTTGCTTTGGCAGCACATATACTAAAGTCGGAGCGATACAGGGAGGACGAGGATGAGCACGGCCCCCGTGCAAGGATGACATGCACGTTCGTGAAATGTCCCATATTAGAAAGAAAGAAAGAAAGAAATTCCTTTTGTTGATAAAAATCCATTGAACATATATTAATTTTCGTGTCATAATAACCAATCGAACAGAATTGAATCTTAAATTTTGAATTGTAGTGCCTCGTGGTAGCCGTGGTTAGTCTATGTATTGAACACCTACTGGGAAAGGACACTGCCAGAGAGAAGTAGGACAGCCTCTGTCCTCAGGGAGGGTGAGAGTATAAGGCAGCAGGCACCATGCAAATACCTGGTTTGGAGCTCCCAGTTTAGAGGAGGCAAGGTAGCCGAGGGCTGGCATGGTTGAAGAAACCCAGAGGTGGAGGGCTGAGCAGAATTCTAAATGGAAGAGAAGTTTCTCTAGGTAAAGTTAATGCCTAAGCAACGGCAAATAAGAGGGTAGGAGCAAGGCATAGTCCAGTGGATAGGGAACACATCTGATTGTTAGAAATAAGGGATGTAGGCAGGGGTAATGGGAAGATAGTTAAAAAGGCAGGGTAGGCATTAGATTACAAAGAGAACATTTCCCCCCTTCTTTCTCAATTATGAAAGTAACATACATACCAGTTAAATTTAAATATAAATGAGTGAGTAAAAGGAAAGTTTTTTTCCCCTATTTTTATTCCCCAGAAAAAAAACTAGATATTTCTTTCACTACCCTCTGGAAAATTTCTATGAAAATACAAAAACAAAGCTCTTTAAAATTACCAAAACAAAACAAAGCCCCCCTCCCCCAAATAATAGGGGAACATACTCTACATTTTGTACTACAACTTTAAAAATTCTGTTTAAAATACATCAAAATCCCTTGTACATATTTTAGTCCAAAAAGTTCAAGTCCTTTTTAATGGTTACATAGTACTTCTTTGACTGATTAATAGAATTCATTTGACCAGTATTTGATATACATAAGTATAGTCTACGGTTTGAAGATACTGTCAAGAAAGAAAAAAAATACTTTGGTGACATATTTTTATATATTTGCACACTGAACGGTTGCAGGTTTAATTACTGGTCTAGGGCACGTTGGTTTCAGGTTCCATAGCACTGGTAGGGGCACACCAATCAATGTGTCTCACCTCAGTGTTTCTCTGTCTCTCTCTCTTTCCCCCTCCTCCCTCCCTTCCAATCTAGAAATCAATGGAAAAAGAATATCCTCTGGTGAGGATTCAAAATAATTATAGTAAAAAAAAAAATATATATATATATATATATATATATATTGGAGTTCCTTCAGTGTTGTTTGCCTGCTGGGAACACAGAAGAACCAGTGACTTCTGTCTTCAGGTTGAGTGGTGAATAGGGCAACCTACCCTTTATTGACTTTATTTGCTGTAACAGGTATAAAGGAACAAGTTGTCAGTTCTATATGAGGGTCATATTGGAGAGAAGAGCCTTAAAATGCCTCATACATTTGGTGAACCTTGAGTCCAAATTCATGACTAAAAAGCCAAATTTTAAAGAAAGGGTCCTTCATGTGAGTTATTGTTCTAAAATGGATGATTCACAGCATTGGACAGATTGCTCAGTTGGTTAGACTATCATCCTCATTATGCCAAGGTTTTGGGTTTGATGCCCGGTTAGGGCATAGACAAAAAGCAACCAAATGAATGCATAAGTAAGTGGGACAACAAAGAGATGTTTCTCTCTCTCTTTCTCTCCCTCCCTTTCTCTAAAAATCAATAATAATGGAGAAAGAAATAAAATGGGTGATTCATGTGGCCGCCTTTACATTTCACAACTAGAGTGAAAAATGTCGAAGGGAGAAAAATCATCGTTTGACAGATGGTGTTATAAGCTAAGATCGGTCAGCTTTTGTTTTGGGAGGGGGCTAATCATATTGATTGCTCATATGGACCTATTATGTAAAGAGATGTCTGGAGAAGTCTGTTCAGTTCTAATCTGATTATCCTAATAGGGTTAGTTGGCACAGTAGTTGACAATGGTCTAGCTATTAATGAACAAATATTTATTTTTAACTTGAACTTTAAGCTCTGATTAAACAATATGTTTAATTAGAACACTTGAGCCCTAGCTGGTTTGGCTCAGTGGATAGAGTGTCAGCCTGTGGACTGAAGGGTCTTGCGTTGATTCTGGTCAAGGGTACATGCCTGGATTGTGAGCTCGATCCCCAATAGGGGGCGTGCAGGAGGCAGCCGATCAATGATTCTCTCTCATCATTGATGTTTCTATCTCTGTTTCCCTCTCCCTTCCTCTGTAAAATCAATAAAAATATTTATATTTGAACACTTCAGTCTTGGCTTAGAATCGATGACTTGAGAGCTTTAAAATTACTCATCTCTCATTGTTTTTCATAAGTGAACTATATATTCTTAATTCTCTCTCTCTTTGAGGACATAGGGACACACCACTCTGTCCTAGTTGGTCTCCGTTAGATCTTCCCTCTTTATTGTCCTGTAGTTTTTATATCTTTCTATCCTCCTGTAAGCATTAATCTTCTGTCCACATCCTATAATTGCTTCAATGAAGTCCTTTTAGTTTTATGAGGAAGCCTTAGCAATTTCACTTTAAAATTTTTATCATTAACTAAAACAAATCTTTCTTTTTTTAGGATTGTAGAAATCTATAGTAGAAGATTACAAGGTAAATTTTAAAACCATTTTTTTTTTTTTTACTGAAAAAGTTTTTTCTTATTGTTTTTATAAGTAATATACATGACATAAAATTAAAACCTCATAGGAATAGAAAACAGAAAATGTCTGCTGTATACATTCCTTCACATTTTTATGCGTATACAAACATTTAAAAATAAATTTATTTTATTACATTTCAAAATGGGCTCATATTATGCATAATGGGCTTCACTTATCTTTTTTCCCTCCACTTACTTCTTAAACATTTCCCCCCACAGACATGTAAGTATCTCATTTGTTTTGCCCGCTGTTCAGCATTCCATTGCATGGCTGTGCTGTGGCTTCATTTAGTCAATCTCTGCTCTGATAGACATTTGGGAAATTTGTCAGCTTTCAAATGGATGTACTGCTGCAGTGACTGTATGTATTCAAAGATCAGTTGTGTACTCAGCACAGGAACTGTGTTATTGAGGTTAAATCACTGGTTTTCAGCATTGCTCTAAGTACAATTCAATAATCACACTGTAGCCCCCTTGTTAATCCTGTTGCCGAGCTATTTTTTCATTTGCTCAGCTCTCTGTGGAGGTGCTTGTCATCAATATTCTGTTGGTCTTGCTGCACACCCGACAGGTGCTGCTCTAATCCATTTCCTCCAGGCTGCTGGAGGGCGCCCGGCTTCCTGAGCCCTCATCAGCACCTGTACTGAGGGCTGGAGTTGGGACAGGGGCCTCCCGTGGCCCAGGCAGCAGACAAAGCCAGCTGGTAGAAGCTGGTGTGTCTCGGCTTTTACATCTCTCAGAAGTCTGCTTTTTGAGATTTTTATATATCCTAGAGACAGCAAAAACGTTCAGCTCTTTGTGTCAGACACCTAAACTGAGCTCCTTGCCACATCCACAGTTCAAGAGCGCCTTACGAAACAGATTGCCATAGCAATCACAGAAGCCTTGCGACCTGCTGGAGTCGGGGTTGTGGTTGAAGCAACGTAAGTCTGTATTTGCCTTTAATAATGTCATAGTGGTGCATGAAGAGATATTCATTTCATTTCCTGTGTTGCCAATATGGGACCTAGGGTGTGGGAGGCTGTTTTGTGTGTGTGAGCTTGGGGGCAGGAGTTGTGGAAGAGTAGGGAGTCATAAGCTCAGGGCTAGTGATTTGCACAGGCAGTAACCTTGTATATCTTCTCCTGATTTCTTCTTTAGCTCTTCGTTGCTCCAAGCAGAGTTTTTCTAATATTTAGGCCCATATTTTAAAAAATAGAGAGAACTAAGAATGGGTACAAAGGGTTCCAGAAGACACTCGTTTAAGTTAGAATACATTATGAGAATTGCATGCAGCTTGTGGGCAAAGTTCTCATCCATTCTCCCGGCATGGCATGGACTCTGTACTGGGCATGCTCTCCAGGTTCATCAGGTCGTTCAAACTCACTGTGGTCACCGCCCTGGATTCTGGCTGGTGAGCCCAGCACACTTCACCATTTCTCTGAACACCTCAGCTGACATAATGCTGTCTTGGTCATGAAAATGGAACAAGTGAGAACTGGGGATTTCTTCTTACCTCGGTCTTGTTGTATCTCTGTAGACCACTTGTATTAGTTTCACCAAGGAAGAATATTCCATTCTCCCCTCTCCTATTGGATGCCTTAAGGATTCGACCACTGAGAAGAATGAAAGATAGAAAACTAAGAAACTTTAAAATATATATATTTTTAGATAAAATTTATCTAAGTGACAAACGTGGTCATTGTGAACCCAGTTTAATCAGATTTAATCTTTTGGCTTGCTTTTTATTTTAAAAACCAAACCAGTAACTGTTTATTCTCCCTTGGCTGGCTTGTTTTATAGACACATGTGTATGGTGATGCGAGGGGTACAGAAAATGAACAGCAAGACTGTGACCAGCACGATGTTGGGTGTGTTCCGGGAAGATCCAAAGACGCGGGAAGAGTTCCTCACCCTCATCAGGAGCTGAACTTCCAGTGTACGCCGCCGTGTGCTCTGCAGATCACGCCTCTAGTAGCACTGGTTGTCTGGTCTTAATTGTTTGTACAATTCCCTTCTCAATTGTGAAACTTACTCCTTGTTACTAATTGTGTTTAATAATTATTTATTGCCAGTCAAATAAAGTTAATTTTAATATAGGGGTGGGCCCGCTGCTTTGTTCCTGCCACTGCTTAGCGGCAACATTCACGTACACTGCCAATAGCATTAAGTTATCACTGCCACTCAGTAACTGAGGATGCGCGGGAGGAAGAACTCATGTATTCTTTTCAAATAGTCTGGTGATTTGGTTCATAAGCATAGGAGTGTTGGGAATGGGAGAAAACTGTGGCCATTATACTGCTTTATCCATTCCCCAAACAAAAGTGGTGTAGTGCTTAAAATAAGTTACTGTACAGCTCTGCAAATTCAAAGTTTACCAGGCTCCACTCTAATCATGTTTATTAAACTGCCGGTAACACTTTTTTTTTAAATATATTTATTTTTGACTGTCTAGTTGTAATGTTAGTCACCAAGGCAAGGTGGTGAATTACCTATGTTTTTTATTTTACTGTGAGTTAAAAGGGAACATTTCTACCTTCTGTTCTTTTTAAAATTCATGTATCGGGAATTAATTCCTGGAGTTGTTTACGAGTGTATTCTCATGTCAACATACAGGGATGTAGACATTTAACTCTCTGTGCCTTGATGAGAATATCACACCATTTGGAGTGTAGATACCTTTGCCTTTATTTAAAAGCCATTATTTTATGAGATTTAGTGCTGACACTGCAAATAACTGGTCCTTTATATTCTTCCTTCTGAAGTTTCTCGGGAGCTTACTTTGTGTGTTTCTTGCGGATCCCTCAAAACTTTTTGTTATCTTCTCAATAGTTTTTCTAAGTATTCCGGAAAGTTTTGATTGTTCATCACTTTCAGGTCCACAGAACCATAGCTTCCATGAACATGAAGGTGTGCAGAATGAACTAATTGTGGACTGCATCGTGAGCTATATCCAGTGTCAGTGTGGTGTAGGGGTGGTATCTGTGAAAATGCACCATATTCTTCTGGAATCCCTGGAAAATATTGGAAGCCCCATGCTGGTTTCTGTAGTGGTCCATGAAGGTCTTGTCTTCAGTCTAACTGTTCAAGTGGGCCAGGTCTTCTCATCCGGGAAGCTATTGCCTTATTGATAATTATCTTAAAGTCTCCTCTACTGGGGTAGTGTTGGGCCAAATTAAAATAATAAAATAACCCAACTCCCCTGCCAAAACACAAACACCATTAATAATTCTTGAAGAAGCCTCTTATTTGGCTGACGAAGTGCTCCTCAAATTTATCCCATTACCTTAAGAAGAATTAAGTGATTGCTTTAACTTTGGTAGTCCTAGCTCTGCCACTGTGTTTGGCTTATGATGAGACAAAATGGAAGAGATTTTTTAAAAATTCCCTATTTCCATTTCCTATATTCTTCTATACTTGGAGTTTCTAAAGTGCAAATGTGGTTGATTTTGAGTTCCTTTTAAAATCGAAGCCAATAAAAACATTATCCTGCTTAATACTTAGATATTTAAGAAGTAGAATCAAGTACTCAACTCATGTTTGGTATCTTAAAGTAAAATCAGGTGTAGCTTGAAGGACCAAAGAAATTGTTAGCTATAAATTTATCTTTCTGAGATCCATTGTATTCCTCTGTAAATGACATTCCCTAGAAGTGTTCTCATTAAGGTCTAATATATCCACAGGCTGTCATCTTCTTGGTAAATGCAAAATAATACCTTGTTTTACTCTGGTCTGTAGTGCTTTAAAATTACCTTTTCATATCCACAACTTCGAGTCCATTTTGAGGACTTTTAACACTGTTCAATGAAATTGTCTGAATTTTATGTGTGTGCGTGTATATTCCTGAAGTTAATTCTATTTAAATTATTAAAGTATTATAACTTTGTTCTTGTGAAAGTAGTTTCTCTTTGAACCACTGGTATACATATAGCAATCAGTCAGGTTGTTTTCACTGTATTCTGTTTTAGCGAAGGTACCCTCCGGAAGGCCTTCTGGCAGCCATGAAGCTATTAGAACGTAAATCCCAGTGACAGTACAAATTAACCACAGGCCCTCTGTTTTCCTTTGGCATTCGGTTTGGGTGTTAATGTCCTCAGCCCCTGCAGTAATAGGGAGGGGAGATCTGGGATGAAAGAGAGGAATCAGAGTAGCCTCCATGACTCTGTTGTTCTAAGCTTAGTTTGGGTAACTTCAGCCCCCTGGGAACTGACGCTCCTTTCCGTGTGGGCGTAGCTGGGGAAGGAAGGGCTGGGGCCTGGAGCCAGGCAGTGCAGGGAGTGGAAGGAAGTTTTCCTCCTTCTAGAGAAGAGCCCATCTTGGGCAAAACTTTCAAGTAGGTGCAAAGATGTTGCTGCCTCTTTCCTGTCTGTGCCTGGTGACTTCATCAGACCCTCCTTCCTGAGGGTCTCGTCTTCATTCCTGCTCCACCTGGCAGAGGCCCCTGCCCTCACTGGTTGTCAGCAGGTCTAGAGGCTGATGGCTCCTCAAAGGACCCTGTAGACTGTTGGGTAGCAAGTCTCATCACCCAAATTAGGAATGCTTATGGAAATAAAACAGTCCTGAAACCACAACTCACAGATGTCAATGAAACAATGAGCTTTTCAGCTATGCCCAAGATGCTGCTCCTGAGTTTTATCCCTAAAGATTGACTGGCTGAGTTCCTTGTTTTGTCACTTAGTGGAAGAGCAGTGCAGACACCAAAGGATTTAGAGAAGGCTGCCTGTCGACACAGAACAGCTGGATTCACGATGGCTAGGATCCTCCTGCTGACGGTGAGGAGAGCATCTTAATAGATGTTCAGTGGAAGTGTAAATTCCCCTCCCAGAGCTTTGTTTATTTTAGTCTTTATTATGGAAAAATAAAACGTACAACAATAGACCATACGTGAGTACATCGACTTCCATGTACTTATCACCCAGCTGCAAGAAGTCTCAACTCCTGACCATCTTGATTCCTCTACACTTCCCATTCCCACTGGACTCTTTCTCTCTTTGTTTCTTTTATCCTCACTAGAGGATATTTTTTCAACTGATTAAAAAAAATTTTTTTTAGAGTGGAGGGGAGATAGGAGAGAGAGAGAGAAACATCAATGTGTGAGAGACACATCTATTGGTTGCCTCCCGAGGTACATGCCCAATGCTCTAACTGCTGAGCCAAACCATCCAGGGCCCCACTGGATTGTTTCAAAGCAAATTTCAGACATCATTTAAAAATTTTAACTTATTTAATTTATTCAGCAATTACAGTTGACAAAGTATATTAGTTTTAGGTGTACAACATAGTGATTAGATTTTCATATTCCTTACGAGTGATCGCCCCAATAAGCCAGCCATCATTTCTATCATAAGTATTTCAGATTATCTAAACAAAAAGAAATAATGTAAAAACCCCACAAACCATTCATTATACACAAAATCAATGCTTCTATGTTAAACATCTAGTCAGCATTCAATTTTTCCCTAATCTTTCAAACGTTTTATTTTTTTCAGTTTATTTAAATCAAGGTACAGATGAATTTCATACATTGCAGTTGATTGATCTAGTTTATTTTGTTGTTGTTAATCCTTACCCGAGGATATTTTTCCATTGATTATTAAAGTGGAAGGGAGGGGGAGAGACAGAGAGAAATATTGATGTGTGATTGGTTGTCTTCTGCATGTGCCCTGACCTGGGTCGGGGATGAGCCTGCAATTAAGGTATGTGCCCTTGACCAGAATCGAATCTAAGACCCTTCAGCCCACACACCGACATTTTATCCACTGAGCAAAATCATTCAGGGTGTGTGTGTGGTGAAAAGCCCATAACATAAAGTTTACCATCTTAAACATTTTTAAGTGTATAGTACAGTAGTAATTATATGCACATTGTTGTGCAACACATTTTGAAAACTTACAAAACTAAAACTCCATACCCAATGAACAACTCCCCTTTGTCACTTCCTTCCAGGCCCTGGTAACCACTAATCTACTTTGTTTCTGAGTTTGACTGCTTCAGGTACTTCATATATGCAATATCATGGATTTTTGTCTTTTTGTGACTGGCTTTTTTTCACTTAGCATGATATCCTTAAGATTCATCCATGTTTAGCATATAACAGGATTTCCTTTTTTATTTTTAATATATTTTTATTGATTTCAGAGAGGAAGGAAGAGGGAAAGAGAGATAGAAACATCAATGATGAGAAAGAATCATTGATCTGCTGCCTCCTGGAAGGCCCCCACTGGGTATCAAGTCCACAACCCTGGAAGGACCCTTGACTAGAATTGAATCTGGAACCTTTCAGTTCACAGCCCAGTACACTGAGCCAAACTGGGTAGGGTGGATTTCCTTCTTTTAAAGGTTGAATAATGTTAGGGTTTATATAAACGACGTTTTATTTTATTATTATTTTTATCCTCACCAGAGGATATATTTTCCATTGATTTTCAGAGAGAGTGGAAAAGAGACGGAAAGACAGAAACACACTGATTTGTTGCCTCCTGCACACTCCCTGACCAAGGCCCGGGATGGGAAGGAGTCTGCAACCAAGATATGTGCCCTTGACAGGAAGGAACCCAGGACCCTTCTGTCCTCAGGCCAATGCTCTATCCACTGAGGCAAGTTGGCTAGGGCTAAACTACATTTTCTTTATGCATTCATCTCCTGATGGACATTTAGAGTGCTTCCACCTCTTGGCTATTGTGAATAATGAACATGGGTGTGCAAATTATCTTTTCAACACCCTGTTTTCAATTCTTTTGGATATATATGCAAAAGTGAAATTACTGAATTATATGGTAATCCTTTTTTTAAAATATTTTTAATTGATTTTTTTTTTTTAGAGAGGAGGGGAGAGGGAGAGGGAGAGAGAGAGAAACATCAATTGGCTGCCTCCTGCATACCCTCTACTGGGGATCCAGCTCACAACCCAGACATGTGCCCTGACTGGGAATTAGGCCAGTAACCCTTTGGTACATGGGATGACACCCAACCAACAGAGCTGCACCAGCCAGGGTTCATGGTAATTCCTTAAAACATTTTTTTGAGGAATCTCTATACTGTTTTCCATGGCTACTATACCATTTTACATTCCCACCAACAGTGCACAAGGGGCCCAGTTTCTCTATAGTTTTGTCAAAATTTATTTTTTAGTTCTTTTTGATAGTGGCTATTCTGATGGGTATGAAGTAATATCTCATTATAGTGTTGATTTGAATTTCTCTGATGATTAATGATGTTGAGCATCTTTTCATATGAATGTTGAACATTTATATGTAGAGTGTCCCCCAAAATGTATACACATACTTAATTATAAAGGCAGTGTTTATTAAAGTACATTTCATTTTCAAAATTGAGTAATTAGCTGGAAGTGTGTATACATTTTTGGGGGACACCATGTATTTTCTCTGGAGAAATGTCTATTCAAATCCTTTGCCTGTCAGGCTATTTGTATATATTTTTTTAGGTGTTAAGTTGGAGGAGTTCTCCATATATTAACCCCTGTCAGATAAAGGGTTTTCAAAGATTCCTCCTAATTTGTATGTTGCCTTTCCCTCTGTTGAGTCCTTTGCTGCATAGAAGTGTTTGAGTTTGATATAATCCCATTAGTCTATATTTGCTTTTGTTGCCTGTATTTTTGCTGTCATATCCAGGAAATCATTGTCCATTCCAATATCACAAAGCTTTCTCCTATATTTTCTTTTAGGAGTTTTATAGTTTCAGTTTTTTGCATTTAGGCCTTTAATCCATGTTAATTTTTGTATATGGTATAAGGTAAGAGTTTAGCTTTATTTATTTATTTTTTTTTTGCATCCTTATCCAGTTTCTCCAGCAACATTTGTTGAAGAGACTATCCTTTCTCCATTGTGTCACCTTGGCACCTTTGTCAATGATCATTGTATCATATATGTGAGGATGTGTTTCTGGGCTCTCTCTTCTGTTCCATTGGTCAGTATACCTGTCTTCATGCTAGTACTATACTATTTTGATTATTGTGGTTTTATAATACATTTTGAAATCAGGAAGTGTGAGGCCTCCAGCTTATTTTTCTTTCTCAAGATTGTTTGGGCCATTCAAGGTCCTTTGAAATTGTACATGAATTTTAGATTTTTTTTCTGTTTCTGCAAATGATACCATTGAGATTTTGATAGAGATGGCATTGAATGTGTAGATTGTTTTGTGTAGTATGGACATTTTAAGAGTAGTTGGTCTGACAACTCATGAGTGTAGGCTATCTTTGCATTTATTTGTGTCTTTAATTTCTTTTATCAATGTTTTATAGTTTTCAGGGTACAAGTCTTTCACCTCCCTGGTTAAGTTTATTCCTAAGTATTTTATTCTTTTTAAAAATAGACTATTTATAAAGGAGTTTTGGGTATACAGCAAAGTTGAGTAGAAGTTACAGAGATTTCCCATATACCTCCTATTCCCACTTAGGAGTAGCTTCCCTTGTTATCAACATCCCTCACCAGAATGGAACATTTGTTACAGTTGATTAACTCACCTTGACACACCATCATCACCCAAAGTCCATAGTTTATATCAGGGTTCACTCTTGATGGTGTTCATTCTATGGGTTTGGACAAAGGTATAATGACAAGTATTCACCAGTATAATGTCATTTGGAGTAGTTTCCCTGCCCTAAAAGTCCTCTCTGCTCCACCTATTCATCACCTATTTTATTCTTTAGGACACTATTGCAAATGGAACTGCTTTCTTTTTTTAAAATATGTTTTTATTGATTTCAGATAGGAAGGGAGAGGGAGAGATAGAAACATCAATGATGAGAGAGAATCATAACAGGCTACCTCCTGCATGTCTCCCACTGGGGACTGAGCTTGCAATCAGGCATGAAATGTGCCCCTGACCAGAATCGAACCTGGGACCCTTCATTCCTCAGGCCCACACTCTAGCCACTGAGCCAAACTGACTGGGGCTGGAACTGTTTTCTTAATTTCTTCCTTGGATAGTTCATTGGTTGATACGTTTTTTA
This sequence comes from Murina feae, assembly GCA_004026665.1. NCBI lineage: Eukaryota > Metazoa > Chordata > Mammalia > Chiroptera > Vespertilionidae > Murina > Murina feae. The sequence continues at coordinate 8,373 of PVJC01018025.1, read as the reverse complement.
AGTCCTTTAAAGCTGTGGAGTCATCTCTCATTCTCCCTTCCCTGCCTTTTCCTAGCAATTATTTGGGCATTTGTTTTTGGAGAAGCCCTATGTTTACTCTAAGAAACACCAACTGCCTGAATGTCTGTGGCTGTCCGAAAGAAGTGGAACTTTGGCTAGCAAAGGAAAAAAGTATTATTTTCTGTTGCAACACTTGCCCGTTTCCTTAAACTCCTACTCCGGAGGCAGTTGGGGTTGGCCTGGTTCTGCTTAGTCTTTACCTTGAGCACAGCTCTTCTTTGTTTTGTGACTCAGAGTCACTCATGCTCACCCTCCCCAGTCACATTTTTTTTTTTTTTTGCAATGCGTGGGTAGGGGAGGTCTGTCCTTTTTGGACAGTCTTTAGTTTTAAAGCATCTGTCACATGACTTCCTTGGCCGCCATGATTTCAGTTAAGGTGGAAAGGTTATTATAGGACTAGAAATAGTGAATCACAGAGATGGCATCACCTTGAGAGCCTATCCTGGGGGAATTCCAAGGTTTAGGTGGAATGGTGGAAGTGCCTGGGTAGCTGACCTCTTCCATTTCCATGGCCCTCTGGGTAAGAACACCAGGCTCTGGCTGACCTTTAACTTGTGGAACTGGCTGTGCTGCCCAGACAAATATGGTTTGACTATTGGTCAGTGTTGAGAAAGCCGTGTTGAGGGAGACCTGTGATGAAATACTCGGGCATGTGTGAAAACACCCTCCAAGGCTGTCCCATTTATGCCTTGTTGATTTTCTCCTGATCTTATGATAAGTTTCTTCTCCTTCCTCCTTTTTCTGGATCTTTTCCCGTTTGAAAATGTGCTGAACAAATAGACAAATCAGATATATGTCTTTCTAATTGTCTTTTTGTGGAGTTTCCTGTTATGTGTATGATGATGCTAATTTTTGCAGTCATGTTTTATCTTGACTGACAAATTTCTTTATAGAGATTTTTCTCCTGGCAGAGCCATTTCATGCCCCAAACCAAGGGGTAAGCGGAATAGGAAGCAGAAAAGCCAGTACATAAAAATCCATTTAAAATGATGAGCAGGGACCACAGAATTAGTTCAGATTGGTCATTTGAAAGGTACTTCTAACCAAGGACAGATAATCCCAGAGAAAAATTTCTCACTTCTTCTTTGTGGCTGTTTCTGAAAGGCGGTTCACCTGTGGGCAAGGAACGTGGGCATTTGAAGCCTCTATCGAATCTTGTCTGACCTTCTCTTACTCAGCAGTTGTCAACATCACCTCATAATGAAAGGGTGGGAGGAAAATGGCTACTTACGTCAATGCTTGAATGCTTTGTTAACAGAATTTCCACATAAATTTAAAAATAATTATTAAATAAAAAGTATCATGTGCACTTGAGGTATAGATGGGTCAACAATGAGTTCTCATGGCCTTTTTAACTGGAACTCCGTAAAGAAAATTAAAATCAAGGTGAAACCTTGAGTCCTGAAAATGAACCATTTATGTTTCCTTAATTTTAGTGTTTTAGAGGGTGGAAGAGAAATCTTTTTTTTTTTTTGATAATCCTCACTTGAGGATATTTTTCCATTGATTTCTTTTTTTTAGAGAGAGAGTGGAAGGAAGAGGGAGAGACAGAGTGAGAAAGATACATTGATTGGTTTTGGGGATTGAGCCTGCAACTGAGGTACATGCCCTTAATGTAAGGTGACCAGATTTTAACATTGGTAAAGCAGGACATCATTGACAGGGGGGGAGGGGGGGTTCTTTTTATTATTATTATATTACTTAAAATATTACAAAGAGTAGTACATATGTCTCTTTCCAAAAATTGGGACTTTTTTAAAACGCCGCAGGACACGGGACAAATTGTTAAAAATCAGGACTGTCCTGCCAAAAGCGGGACGTCTGGTCACTTTACCTTAATGGGAATTGAACCTGGGATCCTTCAATCCTTAGGCCGATGCTCTATCCACTGAGCCAAACTGGCTAGGGCAGAAATCTTCCAGATTTACTGTTTTGTGTGTGTGTGTACTCAAAGTTAAATATGAAAAGTTGTTATAAGGTACTACTTTATTAAACTTTGATTCAAACAAGCAAACAGATATAATTATACATAACATATACTTTTTTGTGTATATGAATTTTCTTGTATATGTCAAGTATTTTTGGAAATACTAGTATATGTAAGAAGGTAGTAAAAAACAGAGACTTTGGGGAAGAGGACTATTAACTTTTAATAGTACTTTCCACGAGTATTATTTTCTCGGCAGCTCTCTTAAGTAAAGAACATTCCATTTTATCAGTGAACAAGTTGGGACTCAGGGAGAATTAAATGACTTGCATCATGGCCACTGGGATAAAGAGCTGAAGTTCCTGTCTTGACTCTCCACCTGTTGGTCTTTCTGTTAACCAGTGGGCCCAGGCCATTAGATCACCTCTAGCTCACCACTGCAGCTGCTAATCTTTTCCAGTTGACCTCTGTAACTCCAAGCACCGCCCTGTCTTTTGAATTGGACTCAGATTTTTGAAGATGTTTGCAATCTGCTTTGCCCTTTGAACTCCAAAGTGCTGCTGGGAGCAACTTTAAGATAGGAGTGTGAATCAGCCACCTGTGGTCCCATCTGATCACACAGAGGTTTTTTTTAATCCTTATATAAGGAGTGAGGATATTTTCCCCCCATAGATTTTCTCTTCCATAGAAGGACTGTCTCCAGAGACAGTGGGAGGGAAGGGAGAAGGGGAGAGAGAAGGAAGAGAGAGAAACATCGATGTGAGAGGGACATGGATGTGGGAGAGGGGCAGGGGTGGAACCTGCAACCAGGTACGTGCCCTTGACCAGGAATCAAAGCAGAGACCCTCAGGTGTGCACCCTCAGTCTAATCACTGAGCCATGCCCAGCCAGGGCTGATCACACAGTCTTAAAGGCTCACTTTTAAAAAAATTTATATTTTAAACTGGCAATACATCTACTTAGCACAAAATTCAGACAGCACAAAAGGATATGGAGGAACAGCTTACCTTCACCTCTGCCCTCGAGTGAGCCAGGCAACAGCTAGCATCAGGGATATTTTATGAAATGCTTTACTGTAATTGCAAAAGGAAAACCCTTCTCTCCCACACCCTGGCTGACTGCCTGTACTTCTGAATGGTAGACTGTGCAGCTCTAAAGTGGTGAGTGGTTCCTGTAACTATCTGAATATAAGAGCCATTAGGATTATTATGTCTCTAGTGTTCTTTTAAAGTCAACGTTCTAGGTACTTTCCCAGAAAATACTTTAGTGAAACTTCTGCCCCCAAACGTATCCACTTCACAGAACTTCGAGCATCCTGTAAAACAAGTGCGTCGGGCCAGCTGAGTGTCTAAAGCAGAGGCTCTCCGCAAATTTGGTTTTCTTTCACGTTCACCTTTTTTGAAATGGCAATACATTCATTTGCATACAATGTAAAAAGCCTGAAAGGATATACAGTGAAAAGTCTCCCTCTGTCCCCAGCCCTCCAGTCCCCTTCCCCACAGTCACTGTTTTTTACTTCCTTCTTACATATACTTCCAAAATACTTATGACATATACCAGACAATTCATATACACAGAAAATTATTTATACGTTATGTGTAATTATATCTGTTTGCTTGTTTAAATCAGAGATTCTGCACCCAATGTGCCCATCAGAATCACCTGGGAAACTTTTAGACAATGCATGTATCTGCACGCTATGAAAACCTACCCAGTATTTGTGATTGCCCTTGGTTATTTAGTGTGCTTCCTGGCTGAGAAACATGAGCCTGAGATGTAACCATTCAGACCTGAGAACCCAGCAGGAAGCCACTGGGCCCAAGCCCAGGTGGTTTGGGAGAACAGCTGCATGAATCACTCAGTGAGCAATCGGTTCCACTTCCACTGGTAAGGGTGTCTGCAACTACTCAGTTGATAAGTCTAAAGGTAAATTGCCTCTTAAGAAGGACTGTCTCCAGATTAATATAATCAGGGCTGCAATTACCTGTGTATAAATGACTTAGCTCTCTGGTCTGATTTTTCTAAACATATCCTATTCCCACCCCTGATTTTTTATAGTTGTTCTTTATAGAAAACAGAAAATACAGTAAGCCTTAAAGAAAAGGACTAGGTACCCAGAATTACCTAGCTCAGAGATAACTACAATTAATTTTCACTTTTTAAATTGTGCATATGTTGCCCTGACTGGTTTGGCTCAGTGGATAGAGCGTCAACCTGAAGGGTCCCAGGTTCAATTCTGGTCAAGGGTATGTACCTTGGTTGCGGGCACATCCCCAGTGCGGGATGTGCAGGAGGCAGCTGATCGATGTTTCTCTCTCATCGATATTTCTGGCTCTCTATCCCTCTCCCTTCCTCTCTGTAAAAAATCAATAAAATATATTTAAAAAAAAAATAAATAAATAAATTGTGCATATGTTAAATGTGGCCCTGTAGCTCAGTTGGTTAGTGCATTGTCCTCATATGCCAACGTTGCAAGTTTGATTCCTGGTGAGGCATACACAGGAATTAACCAATGGATGCATAAATAAATGGAAAACAAATCAATGTTTCTCTCTCTTTCCCCCCTTCCTCTTTCTCAAAAATCAATTAACATTTTTTAAATAAGTAAAATAAAAGAAATGTTGCAGGAGTGTATTTAAAGCAAATCTGTAGTCGTATGGAAAGCAAGTCCATCCAGACATTATATCATTTTGTCTGTATTTACTTTAGTGTGTAACACTAATGGGTAAAAGGGTAAGGAAGGACTTACATATTCACACACATACACACACTCACACATACACACACATACTCACACATTATTACCAACAAAAACCTACAGTGATTCCTTAATATCATACATTCTCACTGACCTTTTCTCAGATTGTCTCAATTTTCCTTTTGAGTTCATTACTAGCACTTTGATATATACTCCTCAGTCTTTGCCACTCCTTCTCCCCCTGTAAAGATTTATGACACTGGATACTGTAAGTACACATAGCCTTTCTCTTATCTTGGTATGTTATATGGATGGATCTTGTAGCTTTGTTTAAATGAATATATGACAGGTCATGGTAGAAATGTCACACTGTATTGATCATTTTCATAATGATGGACTTTTGGTTTGTTTACAGTTCTTTTATAATTATAAATAATGCTACAGTAAACATCTGTTTCCCAAGGATGGGGTTCTAGATATGGATTTACTGGAACAAAAAAAGTACCCCATCTCTCTTTTTCCCCTCCCTTAAGGAACAACAATGGACAGACTCACTGAACTATTTACGCCTCCCCAACCCACACAATATATAAACATCCTCTTATATGTAACTGTCTTATAGCTAAAAATCTTACAGCACACAAATTAATTCCTTTTTTACCTAGAAGTACCTTTGCACCTCATTTTTCTTGGCATGTCCCCATTTTTAAAAAAATAGAAAATTGTATTGAGACAATTGCAGTTTTACACGTGAAACACTACACACAGATCCCCTGTGCACTTTGCTGGGTTTCCCTCAATGCTACATTTAGCAAAACTATCATATGATATCGCAACCAGCATATTGACATTGATATAATTCACTAACCTTATTCAGATTTCCCCAGTCTTACTTGTACTTGTGTGTTGCGTGTGTGTATTGTTTTATACAATTTTATTGCCTGTGTGGGTTGGTATATCCACCACCACAGTCAAAAAAAATATTGAACAGTTTCAACACCACAAGGATCCATTGTATTGCTTTATTATAATCACACACCCTGCTCTTCACATTTTAAAAAGACTCTTGATATTTTGACTTACACTCTGTCCAGATATTACCAGAATTGAGTGTCATTCTAAAAATGTAAATATTACTAGGTGAACAATATCTTCACTGTCCTATCCCTATTTTTTTCTTCTTCTTTTTTTATTTTTCTGTCCTATCCCTATTTTAAAGTCTTTTAACACATTTATTATCAAATTGATTCTCAAAGAGTATTGAAAATACTCTCCTAGAGAATATGGGGCAGATATTTCTTTCATTTCTCTGGTTGTACAATAGCGCAAAACGTTATTTTCAGCAAAAATCACATCACCAAAGCTACCAAATGCAATAAGCACACAGACTTCTGTCTTTAACAAAGTTGGTGCTAACTTCATAGAAACACTGCTCATGGGGTTGAGGCAACAGTATTTTTGCTTAATGGGGATTTCTGGCTAAGGGCAGACTAGAAGGCTCTTGCTAAACTTCTTTCTAAAAGAAATTTGTTCTACATCAAAGGATATTTACTTTTTTTCTAAGCCCAGTTTAGTGAAAATATATTTTCTCCATTGGAGGTAATCACTGGGAGGAGGGACTCTCTCAATCTCTCTCTGAGAAATTAGCTTATTCCTAGTCAGGGTCATCCCAGTCCCTGTGGCACACTGGCTCCTTTTGTGGGGTTGGAATTCTTACTGGTTTCCAGTGACTCGGTGAGGATCTACTTTTCCTTATAAGCTATCATTCTGCTAAAGTCAGAGCACTGCTGAACTTGGAATTGATTATAAACAATCTAGGGATGACCTTGGGATAGAGGTGATGTAAATAATAGTGTGGGGGGTAAAGTGATGGATGGCAGGTAGAATTAGAAAGAGCTGTCCTCAGACAAATATAGCATGAGGAGGTTATTGGGCCAGAAATGAAATATATGATAAGTCATTCCCCAGTTAGCCTGGAAAAATTACTACGTACAATGCATATAAAATGCATTTTAATTTAGCCATGGAGGCATGCATTTTAGATCTAAGAGTCATTTGTGGAGCATAAGCAAAGAAGATCAGATTCGGAAAGACCCTATATATATTTGCCATTTAAAACAATGATCAATGCATATCTTCTCTGCCCCCAAAATTCTACTTTTGAGCATTTATCCTCTACATGTATTTGCACACATGTGAATGGGACATTTGTGAAGGTTATTCATTGCAGCATTGTCTGTAATAAGAAAGCTCTTGTTTATAAGTCAGCTCTAAATCCAAAGTATGTGCATTGACCGCATGTGATTTGGGTTGTGATTTTTAGAGCTCGTCCACCCAGAGGTATCAGGTTCTGAGCCACTGTCATGTTTACTCTTGGGCTCACACCGAACAGAGTTCTGAGGCTGGGCAGGGCACTTGGTCAGTTCTTGTTGAGAATGCCTGAAGGGCTTAGCTAGCATTTCATTCTAAGAGGAACCTGTGGGCTGGGGGTCATGGAATTCTTGATTCTCTTAAATGTTAGCAATTGGAGTAGGGAGGCTTGGGGGAATTTGTTATTTGATAAAGTCTGTAAGCAGATGAAGTGAGGGATGCAGAACAGTTCTCTTCACTCTTTCCTGTTACTCTTTCCCCTTAGAATTGAAAACCAAAGGCCCAAACTCTATCTTATATAAAAGCCACATGAAATATTATGACTCAGAAGGGAGGTTCAGGACTGAGTTCCTGTAATTCTGAACAGAGTGTTTATTTTTAAAGCATTTCCATAATTTGTTTTATGGATGTGTAATTGCTCTGATAATCTGCAGTGTACTGAATTTGGGGAAGATTGTTATTGAAGACCTAGAACTTCTGGTAAGTATTGCGACACAGAATCCCTCTTCTTAGCTTGCAAGCATATGAATCAAAACAAAATGAAGTATAAATTTGAAATAAAGCCATGGAACACTATTTGTCTGACAGTTTTTGTTGTCGTTGTTGTTAACCCTCACTCCAGATATGTTCCCACTGATTCTTAGAGAGAGTGGAAGGGAGGGGGAGAGACACAGAGAAACATCCAAGTGAAAAAGACACATTGATTGGTTGCCTCTCATAGGCGTCTGGGTTCTGTGGAGGGCTGGCTGATGGCGTGCCCTCCACAGAAGGCACTGAGGTCCATGGAGGGAACTTGTGACGAATCACCGCAACTCTGTGCAGACTTTCTGGAGGATTGGGATGGAGTTGGAATCACTCAGCCTATATTCTCTGACCCTCTCTGTGTGAAAGAAATATTCAGGATTACGTCATAGATGGCTACCCTCCTGGGCTAGATGAGCTTTCAAATAAATACAGAAATAAAAGTAAGGCCAACAAATTCTGTAGATAAACGAATAAAGCACTTTTATCCAGTCTTGTAATTTAGGATTAAAATGTTCTACTCTCACACAAAACCTGCCATGTCTCATCAAGACTATCTAGTCTAATAAAAGAGTAATATTGAAATTGACCATTTCTCCAGGATGCCTAAGCCATACCCACCAGTCAATCAGTGTGGCTGTATGCAAATTAACCCAGCCAAGATGGAGACCTGCAGTCACAGAGCTAGAGTAAATAGGAGGCTTCCGTTGCACCAGGAGTAAACTGCCTGCCTAGGCCGGCTGGGCCTCTCTCTGCTCATGGCAACGTAGTTGCAATTATAGAAGTCACAGAGCTG
>PVJC01018024.1:0-31798 GCA_004026665.1 Murina feae | reverse complement strand
CCTATCCCCACCCTCCCCCACCCTCCCTTTGAGGATCAACAGACTGATCACTGCTTCTCTGTCTCTGGATCTGTTCCTGTCCATCAGTCTATGTTGTTCTCTATATTCCACAAATGAGTGAGATGATATGATATTTATCTTTCTCTGACTGGCTTATTTCACTTAGCATAATGCTCTCCAGTTCCATCGGTTTTTTAATCCACTCATCTGCTGATGGGCACTTAGGCTGTTTCCAAATCTTAGGTATGGTAAACTGTGCTGCTATGAACGTCAATCAGACTGTCAAACCTCAGAGGGAAGGTAGGGGATGGTGGGGGTAAGGGGGAAAGGCCAACCAAAAGACTTGTATGCATGCATATAAGCCTAACCAATGAACACAGAGACTGGGGGAGTGAGGGTAAGAATGGGAGATGGGAGGCAGTGGAAGAATAAGAACTCATATATAATACCTTAATCAATAAAGAAAAAGAAATTGTTGACCTCACGTTACTTTCATTTTAGAGAAATAAGCTTAATAATGAAAAGTTAAAATTAAACATAGCTGTGGAGACACAAAAACTGAAGTTAAAGATAAGTGAAATTACCTAAATAAATGTAATCTTATGGCCCTAGTTATTCACATTCTTAAGAAATAGAGTAACTTGCAAGTATGATCACAAAATCACCATCAGTAATCTATGATAAATTATAGAAAACAAGAGGAATTAACAGAACCCAAGAGTTGTCAATATGGTGTCTGAGTATTTAAAAAGGTGAGAGGAAGTAGATATCAGAAACTGTAACCACACAATACATTTTAGATTCCTAGCAATGTTAAAAAATAATTTAGCAAAAGATATCACACATTTAAGAAGTGAGGGTGTTTGGGAGTCAAACTTTGTTCACTAGAAACAAATCATAACAATTTATTTTTTAAATAGCCATTAGGCTAGAAATCAGAGTTGTAGAAATAGCGGCTCTTCAATTCAGCATAACATTTGACAGAGTCTTTACACCTTAGTGGGAAAAAAATGTAGAAGTCTAGGTGGAATAATAGTTTTATTATGTAGTTTTACAACTAATTAAAAACATTAAAAGATTAATTTGAACCTGGAGGAAGTGTAGATTTTTATTTCAAAATAATAGTTTCAGACATCATTTGTGCAAGTACAGACAGAGTAAGGGAGGAGATGACTTGACTAAAAGATTGTTTATAAGAGAAAAACCAATCCCAACATTTAAAACTTAAAGTTGAAAATCTAATCTGGACTGGTCAGTGCGGCTTAGTGGTTGAGCGTCAAAGTATGAACCAGGAGGTCACAGTTCAATTCCTGGTCAGGGAACATGCTTGGTTCAGGCTCAATTCCCAGTGGGGGGAATCATTGATGTTTCTATCTCTTTTCCTCTCCTTTCCCTCTCTGAAATCAATAAAAATAATTTAAAAAATCTAATCTGGTAAGTAAAAAATCTGTGATTCTACTATGCATGAAAAGTGCAAGATCTAGATAAAATTAGCAGTGGAACACATCTGGGGTACTTTCCTGAAATGAATGCTTTAAGAAAGTATGGTGCCCAGCTGGCATGGCTCATTGGTTGAGCACCAAGTTATGAACCGATTCCCGGTCATGGCACATGCTCAGGTTGCAGGCCTGATTCTCAGTGTGGTGCATGCAGGAGGAACCAATCAATGATTCTCTCTCACTATTGATGTTTCTAACACTCCCTCTCTCTTCCTCTCTGAAATCAATAAAAATATATATATTTTAAAAAGCCTGGTGAAAGATTTATAGGGAACTCACACAACTTAACAAAAGTAAGATAAACAATCTAATAAAAAAATGGGCCAAGGACTTTAATAGACACTTTTTTGAAAGAGGACATACAGAAGGCCAAGAGGCATATGAAAACATGCTCAAAAAGTCACTGATAATTTGAGAGATGCAAATCAAAATGATGATGAGGTACCATCTCACACCTATCAGATGGTTATCATCAATACATCAACACATGTTAAGTGCTGGCAAGGATGCGAAGAAAAAGGAACCCTCTTTCACTGCTGGTGGGAATGCAGACTGGTTCAGCCACTGTGGAGAACATAAGGGAGTTACCTCAAAAAACTAAAAATGGAACTCCCATTTGACCCAGTGATCCCACTTCTAGGAATATATCCTAAGAAGCTAGAAACACCAATCAGAAAGGATATATGCACCCCTATGTTCATAGCAGCACAATTCACGATAGCTAAGCATAGCTAAGATTTGGAAACAGCACAAAAGCGCCCATCAGCAGATGAGTGAATTAGAAAACTGCGGTCTATCTGCACAGTGGAATTCTATGCTGCCGTAAAAAAGAAGAAATTCTTACCATTTTCAACAACATGGATGGAACTGAAGAGCATTATGCTAAGCAAAATAAGCCAGTCAGAGAAAGATAAGTATCACACGATCTCACTCATTTGTGGAATGTAATGAACAACATAAACTGATGAACACAAATAGAACCAGAGTCATAGAAGCATCGAACAGACTGTCCAACCTATGAGGGAAGGCTGGGGGTGAAGAGGTAAGAGATCAACCAAAGAATTTGTATGCATGCATATGAGCATAACCAATGGACACAGACTGGGGAGGGGAGGAGAAGGCATTTGCTGGGGTGGGGGTGGCTGAGGAGAGGTCAATGGGGGGAAAGGGAGGCTTATTTAATGCTTTAAACAATAAATAATTTAAATTAAATTTTAAAATGGTTAAAAATCTGAAAACAAAAGCCAAACAAACAAAAAAACAACCCCTGCCATATAATGAACAGTCTAAAGAATTGTAATACTTATGGAAATAAAGACCTAATGGGGGAGGAGAACAACTGAAATATTTTTTAAATAGTTAAAAGTGTTCTTATTTGAAAGAGGAAGAATACTTTATATTGATCCTAATTTTAAGCAGAAAAAATAATGTGTAAAACAGTTGGTCATATGTGACCATTATTTGTCTAAATATAATGAAAACTTTCTAATAAAATAACTGTCTGAAAATGAAATATATCATAATTTGAGACAGTTAAGTTCTAATTCACTGCCACCTATCACCAGTAACACAAGGTATGGGATAAAAAGTGTGTACAGAGAGGCTTACACCTTAAAGTGGGGATAGTTGATGACAGCAGTATGGGGCTAGGAGATCAGAAGCTTATTGACTAGCAGATGGAGAAAATAAGAATTTGGGTGAGCAATTAAGGTAGTTCCTGCTAGTGTTAATCATTGAAAAGGGGAAAAATACATTAAGAAATGTTTAAGGATAAGGTCAAGGTGACTTTACTGTATACTTTAGACTTAGAGCTGCTTAACAAGTATTTGAAAAAGTTTTAAATAGCTGGCATACGTTTCTAGTTTAAAGCACAATTAAGGCACAAATTGGCTGACCATTAACTTTCCACAATTTTCAACAAAGAATAATACTCTCAGTGATAAAGATTTTTAAGAAAAGTATCTGAGGACTCCGTAATTTCTTCATATAGTATATCCTTGAATTATAAAGGATATGCTATATATCATTTATTTGTACCAGAATATTTTAAACATGGACTATGTTAGGTTAGTCCCATCATAATTAATTGTTATGTGTTATGCTTTTTTTATTTTGTACAGGTTGATAAAGGAAACAACCCTATGAATAACATCAATTGTATTCACTGCCTAATACTATTCACCTTTGTTCTGGTAACTATACTTCAAATTCAATCTGTGTCCAGATCCAGATTTTTCACTTGCTGCTTATGTATTAGTGGTAGTGTTCTCTCTTGGGCCCAGAGGTGGTTATATGAATCATGTTTGGTCATTCAGATAATTACATACACTAGGCAAGAATACTAATTTAGAGTTGAGCACATAACTTAGTTTTAGGAAAAGAAATTTCTGACTAGTCTTGCCAGACTTAGCAAAGAAAACACAGGATGCTCAGTTAATTTTTAGTATGACTATGTGCCCTGTAATATTTGGAACATATTTACATTTGACAATATATTTTAAAAAGCTTGGTGAAAAATTTATAGGGAACTCACACAACTTAACAAAAGTAAGATTTGTTGTTTATTTAAAATTCAAATTTAATTAGGCATCAATAAGTTCTGGGTAAAGATGGCAAGCAGGAATAACCTGGGTTATGGACACACCAAAACTACAACTAAATATAGAGCAATGATCTCTGAGAATGACTTGAATACTAGCAAAACAGATGCTCAACAACTGAGGATATGGGTAAGAGAGGGAGCAGTGCAGTGTCCCACAAATGGGACGTATATCACAATCACGGTGAAGCCTCCTAAGAGTAAGCCCTATGAGAAATTTTGGAATCCCCAGACCTAGGGAGATGCACTAGGAAGAGGAGACTTATAATATCTGGTTGTGGAAAATAGTGAGAGTTACATCCTGGATAGCTGAGAAGCTTTGGGAACTGAGAAAGCTCCCTGTAAAACCTTGTGCACAATGTCACATGCCCTGAGACCTAGTACTGGGAGAGAAGGTAGATTGGGAAAACACACACACACATACACATACACACACACAAAACTATGATTCACTCTTAAAGGGACCATGCATAAACTCACTCACTCTGTGTTCCAGCACAGAGGTAGCAGTTTCAAAGGCACTTGGGTCATGTGTGAAGGAGATGTATAGGCTAATTTTAGGGTATGTGCTAGAGGGACCTGCTGGAGCTCTCCCTGGAAATGGGGGCATAGTAGGTGCCAATCCATTTTTGTTTTCCCTCCCTCCACCCAGCTGCAAACACTAGCAAGAACCAGGTCTGATATTCTCCATTAACCTGCTAAATGTTCACCATTCCCAGTGTCCTGTTGAAGACCTTCCATGGCCAATCTCCCTGTACAGACTAGGGCACATCTTCCATAGTGGCACCCCACATGCCAGCACCTAGCAAGTACTCCATCTTTCAGTATCGATTTGGCTTCCCCAGCAGGTTTCTAAAGCAGTGCTCCACCTTCCCATACCTCACATGCAGCCCTGTGGGTTTCCAAAGTGGTGCTCCACTCTCCTAACCACAGAAAAATCTATTCAAAGTCATAATGGCTAAAAAACTTAACATGGTAATGGAAACAGACATCCAAGTCCAGAAAGCATCATAAGTCCCAAACAAGATGAAGGGAAAGAAACTCACACAAGACAAAGTTAAAGACAAAGAAAGAGAGAACCTTAAAAGTGGCAAAAGAAGAACACCTAGACAATCAGCCAATTATTTAAGCAGAAATTTGGTAGGCCAGAAGAGAGTGGCATGACATATTAAAAGTGATGAAATATGTTCAAGAGTACTCTACCCACCAAGGTTATTATCCAGAATTAAAAGAGAAACAGTTTTCCAAACAAGCAAAAGCTAAAACAGTTCATCACCACTAAACTGGCTTTATAAGAAATGCTAAAGGGACTTTTATAAGTGGAAAAGAAAAGGCCAACACTTGAAATGAGAAAATATAGGAAAGAAAAACAGCCCTGGTAAAGGCAAACATATAATAAAGATAGTGGATAAAACACTTATAAAGCTAGAATTAAGGTTAAAAAAAAGTAGTAAAATTATCTATAATCCTCTCTAATAAAAAAGTAATATGCAAATTAACCACCACACCCTCACTCAGAAAGATGGCTGCGGCCATGGAGAGAGCATGAGGCTTGCCTTGCCCCCAGTGATGGAGGAAGCCAAGCGTCCTGCCTGCCCTGGCCAGCCCTGCACTCTGCTCAAGACTACAAAGTTTCAATTATAGAAGATAAACCCCAGATACCTTCCAGCCCGTGGGCGTGGCTAGCCTGAAAATGGCCCTCAGCCCTTCACCCAGGCTGGCCAGGCACCCCAGCGGGACCACCTCCCCTCCACCCTGAAGGGACTGTGGCCAGCCTGAAAACAGCTATCAGCCCCTCACCCAGGCTGGCCACACCCCCATGGGGTGAAGGTCCCCACTGGGGGGCTTGACTAGCCTGCAGACAGCCATCAGCCCCTCACCCAGACTGGCCAGCACCCCAGTGGGAGCCCCACCCTGAAAGGGGTGTGGCCAGCCTGAAAATGGCCCTCAGCCCCTCAGCCCCTCACCTAGGCTGGCCAGGCACCACAGTAGGACCCCCCACCCTGATCTGGGAGACCCTTCAGGGCAAACCATCTGGCCCCCACCTGTGCACCAGGTCTGCCTCTATCCTATATAATAAAAGGGTAATATGCAAATGGGTCCTAACAGCAGAACAATTGGGAATGACTGATCACTGTGACACACACTGACCACCAGGGAGCAGACGGTCAATGCATGAGCTTTCTCCTGGTGGTCAGTGCACTCCCACAGGGGGAGCTCTGCTCAGGCACAAGCCAGGCTGATGGCTGCCAGCACAGCGGTGGTGGCGGGAGACTCTCCCACCTCCTCAGCAGTGCTAAGGATGTCTGACTGCAGTTTATGCCTTCTCCCCGCTGGCAAGTGGGCATCCCCCAAGGGTTCCTGGGCTGCCAGAGGGATATCTGACTGCCAGCTTGGGTCTGATCCCCCAGGGAATGGGCCTAAGCCAGCAGGTGGACATCCCCCAAGGGATTCCAGACTGTGAGAGGGGACAGGCTGGCTGAGGGACCTCCCCGAGTGCACAAATTTTTATGCACTGGGCCTCTAGTAATCTATAATAATAAAAGCATAATATGCAAATCAACCAAATGACCAAACAGCAGAATGACCATCCAGATGACCTTCTGGACAACCACCCTATGACATGTACTGGTGCCAGGCCAGCCAAGGCTGGCGGGCAGGGCCTCCCTCTGCAGGGCAATAGATCTGGGGGCTCCACGATTGGTCGCCCCACACAGGGAGGCCCAGGACACCGGCCAGTGATGCTGTGGTGGATGTGCGGGGCCAACCAGAGATTGCCTTGCAGAGGGAGGTCCAGGCCAGCCAAGTGACCACACTCCACACCTGTCACCTGCAGAGGGAGGCAACTGGTGGTGGGGAGGGGTGGGTTGAGGGGCAGGCAGCACTGCACAGATGGCAAGCAGTGGCAGTGTTGGGGGCAGAGCCAGCTGCGGGAAGCTGGCGGAAGGAAAGCCCTGATTGGCCATGATCTCCAGTCAGGCCTAGAGACCCTACCCGAGGGGTCCCAGATTGTGAGAGGGCACAGGCCAGGCTGAGGGACACCTCTCTCATGCACGTATTTCATGCACCAGGCCTCTAGTCTATAATAAGAAGGTGAAAAATGCTCAGTCACTAATCATCAGAGAGATGCAAATTAAAACAACAATGAGGTATCACTTCACACCTGTCAGAATGGCTACCATCAAAAACTCAACAAATTACAAGTGCTAGAGAGGATACAGAGAATAGGGAACCCTAGTACACTGTTAGTGGGAATGCAGACTGGTGCAGCCACTATGGAAAACAGTATGGAGTTTTCTGAAAATGTTAAAAATGGAACTGCCATTTGACCCAGTCATTCCACTTCTAGGAATATATCCTAAGAAATCTGAAATACCAATCAGAAAAAATGTATGCATCCCTATGTTCATAATAGTGCAATTTACAATAGCTAGGATCTGAAAAAAGCCCAAGTACCCATCAGTAGCTCAGTGGATAAAAAAGCTGTGGTACATTTACACCAGGGAATACTATGCAGCAATAAAAAAGAAGGGTCTTTTACTCTTTGAGACAGCATAGAGGGACCTGGAGCATATTATGCTAAGTGAAATAAGCCAGTCAGATAAAGACAAGTATCACATGATCTCACTCATATGTGGAATCTAATGAACAAAATAATCTGATGAATAAAATAGATCCAGAGACATGGAATATAGTACAGACTGAAGAAGCTCAGAAATAAGAAGGGAGGGGGGGAAGGAAGAAATTAACCAAAGAATTTATATGCCTATATGCATAACCCATGGATACAGTCAACAGTGTGGTAGGCCTGGTGAGGTTTCTGGGTGGATGGGGTTGAAAGAGGGGAAAGGGGGACATATGTAATACTTTGAACAACAGAGATAAATTTAAAAAATAAATTAAATTAATACAAATGGGGAGAGCTAATATTGAAATTAAATTGAAAAAATAAAATAAACCCAACTGAATTTCAATTGAAAAACATAATCATACTGATGAGAAACAAGTTATCCAGCATCCTACCTAATTAAGTGAACTGTCATCACTTGGAGTTCCTGGTCCTGAAAGAACATTACTTAAAAGGATAAAATGAGGTAGTCTGTTTGGGAAAGAGTGGTATGTGAATTTTATGGTGATTTAGGCATCTGAAAAACCTTATTATGGGGAAGATATTGGGTAGCCAAAACTTGGAGCATCGGGGACATGATTTGCCACCCTGCATCAATGCACTCTTTGTATGGTTACACTAATTTCTTTCATTCTTTTCATCCACCTTATGACAATTTCTCTGAATTCTTTCTCCAACAAGTTGCTTGCCTCCATTTCATTTACTTCCCTTTCTGGTGATGCCTGTTTTTCTTTCATATGTGGGCTATTTCTTTGTCTCCCCAAAATCTATCTTCTCTGGGTATCTGGTTATATAGTTTTTTCTCTCCTTTCCATGAGGAAGAGCAGGGCTCATCTGGGTCCACATATTCTTGGTTTGAGCTCCGGTGTTCCTGGATTCCTGGCTGGTCCCTGGGTGTCCTGTTTTCAGTATCCCTGGATGTATATGATTCTGGTAACAGTCACCCAAGACGGACTGGTCTCTGCAGGAGGGTCGGCAGCTCCAGGAGAGAGTTCAGCAGCAGCGCCCAGTTGAGGGAGCCCCATTCGGGTTCTCCAACAGTCCTCTGGAGTATAGCTGTCACACACCCACAAATTTCCACGCTTGGTACATCCACACACTCTCCGTTCCTTCTCCCTCTCACACACTGTCTTTCAGTCTGACTTATCATCAGCCATCTTTTTTCCTTTGGTTACACTAATTTCTACAAGAAAGATCACGATCACTTCTGTTCCCAATTTTCCATTCAAAATTTATTTCTTGTTTTATTTTTCTTCATTTAATTTTATTTTTATTATTGACACTATTACAGATGTCCTCATCTCCCCCTTTGAACACCTTCACCCAGTTCCCAATCCTGCTTTCCTCTGGCCAACCCCATACTGTCTGTGTCTATGGGTTATACAGGCATGTTCTTCGGCTAACCCCTTCACCTTTTTTCATCCAGTCTCCTTTCCCCCTATTTCTTATTAAGTTACTCTACCCCCATGAGCTAAACATGTAATGAGGTAATGTTTGGACCTGCTGCTACCATCTTGCCATCATGTAGAGACTTAGAATGAGTCAGAATTGAAAACATCAGAAAGATTGAGAAAAAAAATCTCCCCATGATATTGCCAAAGACATGAAAACAGTCAATGACTTCCCTTTGCTTGTTTAAGCCAATTTGAGTTGGGTATTAGCACTTGTAGCTAAAAAGATACTAATGGATTTGCTGCAAAACCATGGTTAAAGCAATTGATGTAACCAAAAGAAGAACAAATTGATACATGGTAGCAAATCAGGAAGCTCAGAGCTAAATTTAATGTTCAATTAAGTTATCTTATAGTCCTTGCTGCCATTATTCTTTTCTTGTCATTTTTATGATTTTGTTTTGTATTTCAATTTTAACAACTGTAATATATATATATATATATATTTATATATATTATATATATAGTATATATATTAGTATATATATATTAGTATATATATATACTAATAAAAGAGTAATATGCAAATTAATCATCACTCCAAGACACCTAAGCCATGCCCACCAGCCACGCCATTCCCACCAGCCAATCAGAGCGGTTGTATGCAAATTAACCCACCCAAGATGGCGGCCGGCAGCCAAGGAGATAGAGCAAACAGGAGACTTCCATTGCACCAGCGATGGAGTTGAAACTGCCTGCCTAGGCTGGCCGGGCCTCTCTGCTCAAGGCAACAATGTTTCAATTACAGAAGCCACAGAGGTGAAGCAAACAGGATGCTTCATTGCCTGACTAGACCTCCACTCAAGGTAATAAAGTTTCAATCATAGAAGATAAATAAACCCCAGAAACATGATTCCAGCCAGCCTCGCTAGGACGTTGGGTCAATAGGAGCTGTGGGAAGCCTGAAAATGGTCCTCAACCCCTCACTCAGGCTGGCCAGGCACCCTAGTAGGGACCTGAACCCTGAAGGGGCTTTGGCCAGCCTGAAAACAGCCCTCAGCCCCTCACCCAGGCTGGCCACACCCCCATGGGGTGAGGGTCCCCATTGGGGGGCTTGGCCAGCCTGCAAACAGCCATCAGCCCCTCACCCAGGCTGGCCAGGCACGCCAGCAGGTGGACATCCCCCTCGGAGTCCCAGACTGCGAGAGGGCACAGGCTGGGCTGAGAGACCTTCCCCCCCCAAGTGCACAAATTTTTGTGCACTAGGCCCCTAGTGTGTGTGTGTGTGTGTATGTATATGTATATGTATATGTATATATCTAATCTAATAAAAGCATAATATTGAAATTGACAATTTCTATGGGACGCCTAAGCCACGGCCACCAGCCAATCAGAGTGGCTGTATGCAAATTAACCCAGCCAAGATGGAGACCGGCAGCCCCGGAGGCAGGTGCAGTGCAGGCATCAGGGTGAGCAGGGTGTGTGGGGCAGGTGACCGGCTGGGGTGTGTGTGGGTGGGCAGGACCAATGTGTGGGTGGCAGGTGGTGTGTGTGGGTGTGTGGGGCCAATGTGTGGGTGTCGGGTGATGTGTGGGGGTGGACGGGGCCGATGGGCCGGGTGGCGGGTGGTGTGTGTGGGTAGGCGGGGTGCTATGGGTGGGTGGCAGGCTGCAGGTTGGGCGGGTACAGGCTAGGCTAAGGGACCACCGAATGCACAATATATTGTGCACCAGGTTCCTAGTATTACTATTAAAATCCTTGAATCTCTTTTAGAAGGAAGAATAAATCAGTGATAGTGCCTGTCACAAAAAATCAATATACATCTAAGTTAAAAATATATTTGTTAACAAAGAAAATGTGTTTTTGTCAGAATTTGAATAATTATCAGAGGTTAAATACAATGGCTTAGTTTAAAATATTTTTAAAAATTAAATAACAAATTTCATAAAATATAACAAATGTATTTGAGAGTCTTGAAACAGGAGAGAGAAAGGCAAGGCCTGGTCCTGACCTGTATTTAGGCAGGGAGTTGGGGCAGAGGGAAAAGGAAAGGTGAGGTATAGGAAGAGAAGCTTTAATAGAGCAGGTTCTAATTCTAGAAGTCAGTAGTAAAAAGACATAAATTCTATCTTCAAAAATATGTGTCCAACATTTTAAGTTATTCTATCTCTCCAAGTAAAGGGGAGGGCACTGAAGAAATAATGGGAGAAACAACATGTGCTCTATTTCTATCCCCTAATCCTACCCTATAAGTCAACCTAAGATTAAACCAGGTAGCCTGTAGACCTAAAATATTTTAGGGCCCCAATGATCAAAAATACATTATCTTGGTAGCTAATGCTAAACAGACAAATGCACAATGAAGTAATACTTTAGTGGGAATAATCTGCTTGAAGTATTAAAATTAGAAATGGTGATCAGGTGTTTTAGTAAATGTTTGGGGGCATGAAAAACATAAAAGACACAAATGCAAAAGAGAGATGAAAAAGAAGTGGCCAATGAAAGCAATTTTTATCGACTTCCCAAAGTTGCCCTCTGGTGTATCCTGTTTACCTTTAAGAAGTTGAGAAAAATAGAAGAGGTGATTTTGATTGCTAGGCTCCAAATGCATTTCTGAACCTTAAATGAAATCAAGTTTTTGGTATACAAATAGCTGCTATCACTTATCATGGCCTATAATGTATGACTTACTTTGCCAGGGCAGAATTTGTTATTCTACTTAATTCCAATCTTGAACTAATTTTTCAATACTTAGAGACTAAGAATTTAACTTGTCCTTAATGCATTAAAGGTTAAGTTGTCACCTTAACTAACTTGCAGACAAATTATTTTTCCTGATAAGTCCTAAAACTGTAACTTCATCTTCATCTTCTTGGATCATCTTCCCTTATAAGCAATTTAGAAGAGAGTATTCCTAAAGTGAGAAAGTATTACTGTTCTGGAAATATCAAGGTATGTACGTAAACAAATAATATCTTGAAACACATTTTTTGGCAACTGGCTCCTGAACAATGTACAGGTACTTTCAATGAAATCTGCAAGTAGCTATACACATTTATAAAAGCAGTTTTATAACCATAAATGATCAAGCAAGGTCAACAGTAAAATGTTAGAAAGTTGCAGCCTTTTTATTTAGTACCCAGAAAATGCCAGTAATTTAACATGATATGTTGATAAATGTTGCCCACAGAGTTTTAACAAAAAAATAAATATAGATTCTATGTCATCTTTGGCATGTTGTAAATTCAAGATGATAGCCATTTCTTTAGCAGCACTGTGAGGGGAAAAAAACAACAACAAACAACAATACTATAAAATGCACTACTGGATTGGTTTTTACATGAGAAAAGTAGTACAATAATAACTTTCATGTCAAAAGGAGCAACACTTTAAAAAACACTTATAAGATAAATAATGGTATAGACTCCATAATGTAGTCAGAAAAAGAAAATACAGTTGTCTGAACATTGGAGACCGCCTCTTTCAATATCCGCATTAAAGATTTTAAGTACATGTGAATCAAATTTACACATAACTTCTGATTAATGCCATTTCTGTTTTAAAAAGTTCAATAAAATGCCAGTGAATATCGTATTTTCTATATCAGAAAATAAATATAGGAATCCCGAAGTGCTTGGGAAGTGTTGGCTACAGCAAAATAGTCACTCTGCATAAACACGATGTTAACGAACACTACACACGGTTTTTAAAAAATTAAACACAGAAACACCTCATTATCCTTTTTTTGTACTGTAGAAGTTAATGCAAGATAAATTCTCATTTCCAAACCATGCTGGCATTTCAATATTTAATTAGGATTTATGTAACTTTAAGAATGGATATTTTTCCTTAGAATGCTTTTGTGATGTTGAATTTCTTGTTATATTAAAACACAAACTTAGTTTTTGCTACACATTGTCTCAATTTCAGAGAGAGTTTGAAAACTCAAATGTGACCTGAGCAATATTAGTTAATACAAAAGAAAAAAAGCAAATAAATCTAATAGGTCACATTATGACAATTTATTAAGAAACTAAAACACTTAGTACATTCTCTAGAACTGTCCCATATAAAATTATATGCTTAATAAATACTTTTTAAAGAGTAGATTATTTTAAATAATTATACAAATAGAATGAAAACAAAACAGACACACTATTGTCCAAGGTTTAGAAATGTGAATTTTGGGCAGTCATATATATATATATATATATGCATTTCTAAGCATTTAGCAAAGATTTCTTGCTGGTCAACAAACTAAAAGGTACATATTTTGTGCACTATAATATAACTAAGCAAGCTTGAATATCTGTCTTCCAAAAATACTTTTACTTTCTGCTTCTTTTCATAATTCAAAGAAACTGATACCTATTATTTAAGAGTGTCTATACCTTCAACTATTAGCAACCAACTTGAATTTTAAGTGATCAAGCATCATCATTTTATTAAAATTATATGTTGGACTTCACTATATTGTAAGACTAAACCCAAGAATATTGAATCCATGAGTAAAATGTATTTGTGAATAATCACTATCAATGCCACTGCAGCCTTGCATAGGGATGCAGAAAACACACTTCTGGACTGTTCTATTAATTTCAGCAATCATTCATTTTGAGATACATGCCAAAATTACCTGAATAAGCTCATAAATGTAAGAAATTGTTCTAAAAATTTAATTGTAATTGACCAATCTATACTTAATATGCCTTACATTGTTGTTCAGACATAATATTGTGTTAATAGGCTCTTTGTGTTCTGAAATCTAGACAAAGGATTCGCATATTTTGACCCCAGTGACAGTTTGCCTTCATCCTTTCTGTGCTCTCTTTTTCTTTACAAATACAATAAGAGTAGGAACCTGGGAGCAGGAGGAGACTCATATTATAGATCACATACTATGAGAAACAAGATTACAGATAAATTTGGGCTTGACAACAACTGCTTCCCTCCACATCGTTCTGTCATAGAAATTCATTGTACATTTCATTGTTATTAAAAAGCATGGAAGGTTTTAAAAGAAAATGTAAATTGAGAAGTAGAGAGGAAGGAAATTATATGATAATCTGTCCTTGCGGCATACTGAGTAAACTCCTTGCCCAAAAATATGTTCCCTGATAATAACTGAATTTTAAATTATTCTCATCTGGTTCAATTGCCTAAAAATCCAGCAAGTAGAAACTCATTTGATTAATGGACATATTTCTTGAAAAATGCCAATTATCCACTAACCACTGACAGAAAAATGTGAATTAATTCAATGAGAATAGCTGCTCTGCGGTAATGGAAGTTCTGATTTTTGTAAGGAGTAGAGTGTGAGGTCATTTTGGGGCACAAAATCTTTTAGGAATAATTTAATCATGGAGTCCTCTGTGAGGTAATCAAATAAGATAGCACACAGGGGCTGGAAGGCTAGAGAAAGAAAATGTAGAGAATGCCAAAGATATACTTTGCCTAATATAAAGCCTCAGTTTTCTAGTTAACCTCAGTTTAGGTAATACCGGGTATAACAAAATAGGTTAAAGTTCATTTTTCATAAAAGAACTGAAATCTTTATTTCCCCACAAAATCACCATCTCTGGCACTATTATTTTAATTTTCTTGCAATTGGTTTCCTGAGTTTATTCATACTATGTGCTTTAGGACTTTATATAGTTAGTCTATCTTGGTAAAATTGGTGTTTTCCCTTTGAGAAAAAAATGTTCTCTCCCTTCCAGATAACAATAACAATCCCAAACTGTGCTATCATTAAATACTACTAAGAAGCATCAACTAGAAAGAAAAGCAATGCAAAATCATTGTTCATGAATTCATTAGAAACTACAGTACTGTAAAGTTTTATAAAAATATTTTTTACTGCTTAAGCATTTAAAGAAGGTCCATTAAAAATGTCCCATTCCCATCTGCATTTGTTGCTTTAGAGTTCTAGCCAAATGGACACATGGTTAGGCATCCTTAACTGGGTTCCTTCTACAAAAATGAGGGTACAGTTTGAAGCTTTCCCTTATAAAGTTGCTCCCTACTACTGTTAAGCTACCACGTTTGAATTTTCCAGCAGAAAACTCTTGCGGAATTATAGAAAAAATCCACTAACATATCCGTATTTTTTACACATTGTTAATCCTCAGTGAATGATGAGGAATCATGATGTTCACTGCTTAATTTTGATTGTGTTCCTTTCATAAAAAAACTGTATGCCATGACCTTTCTGTACAAATTCATTGGTAAATTAGTTAAGATCATCTACTTTTTAAAAAAATGATTGATTATGGAAAGACTGAAAGTTATTTTTTTATTATTTTTCATTTTCCAATTTCACTTAACCTAATTTTATACTAGAAAAGTAGACATGGAAATCATATCTCTGCTCTCAAAAGTTCATAATGAAAATCATATCTCTGAGTTTGTCCTATCAATTTTGATAGAAAGGCATACAAGCACAAATAACATAATGGCAATAGGAAAATAAGTCTGAATATATGGACATAAATTGTCACATACAATTGCTTCTAGTAATAAAGCAAAACAAGGAAAGAAAAAAACAAATTAGAGCATAAAAGTCTACAAGATGTGATACCAGTCTATTTCTAAGCACTATTTTCCATGTGACATTAGATGTTCTTTAATGTCTTTCAATTATTGGAAAAAGACACCTCAAAATATACATACTTTTATACGTCACACCCAAGAAACATCTTTGTGCATGGAATATAGCACATTGTAAAGATAATATGTATAGTTTCTTTTATTAAATACCAAAGTTATGTCTCCTAGGTTAAGTTATATACTTCAGCAATTAGAAATCAACTCTCTCTCTGAACTAAGCAAAAAAAAAAAAAATACACAGCAAACAGTACACCTAGCATACACAAGTAGTTCACTTATGCTCATTATTAAACAAAACTGTAATATCCTCCAGTTTACATTCATGTGTTCTTTCTATCAGTAGTAGTAGTAGTATTTTATTCAACAACACAAAAAGATTCTTTAAAATTGTATCATTTAGAGAAAACAATACTTAATACACAGTGATTCTGAATCATAAAATTTAATAAGACCAGACCATTTTGGCCATATTTCTTTTAAAATTTTAAAATGTGTTCAAATTTTATGCACATCATTCATATTACTTTCTATTTAAAATGCCAGTATATCTTCTTGAAGTATAACTATTATGTAGCATTGTCAAAAACTTACTGATATGCATTCTATATCATCTGTGCTAAGCTCACAAGTTCACTACAGTAAAATTTCAATTATAGTCCATAGAATTCAAGGTATACTACTATGATACACTGTAATTCAAAGCACATGGAAGTCCAAAAAACAACAGTGCAATTCATTATAAGGGGTGGGGGGGCACATGATGACTAAATCCAACTGATTCATTTGAAAGTCAGCTTACTTAAAACCAAGGCAGTATGAACACCATGTACTTTATTTTCAAAGGCTTAATTGTGACTTATTTAGTAGATCACAACACCAATATAAAGCCTTTGGCTAAAAATTCTTTTGTAGTACAATTCCATCAGAAGTGAACTTTACAGAAGACTTTTGGAAACCTTTATTTCTAGACTAGAGGCTTGATGCACAAAATTCATGCAAGAGTAGGCCTTACTTCCCCAGGCTGCTGGTACCAGCTTCCATCTGGCACCCGGGACCCAGGTTTCCATCACAGTCCTAGCTTCATCCAGAAGGGTGCCTGGTATAATTAGCATATTATGCTTTTATTATTATAGATGAGGCCACTTATGGATAATGTATAGGCCTGACTGCACACATTATCTGTGATTTAATTCTTCTGTAAAAACTTTGGCACCAACCATATCAGGCATTCATATATTAGCACAAATAAATTTTGCTCTGGCATCAAACTACTGTATCTACATTTTAGTAATTACAGAGTGGAGTTACTACCAAATGAATGGAGCCCTTTGGTTGTACACAATAATGAGCTTCTACAAGTCACTTTCAACTTGTTTTTATTTTTTTTTTAATAAAAAAGGCCTATCCTTCAGGATCTATGTCAAAAAATACTGAAATTGATTTGCATTATACTATTATATTTGCATCTTGATTATTGGTAATGATTCACCAAACCATTATATGAAACCAGAAAAACTACTAAAGTAACTATTTAAAAGTAACTTTAGAAGTTAGTGTGCAGAGAAGCTGTTAGGACCTTGTAGATACCATTTATATACTTAAATAAATCTTGGACACTACTGAAAAACAACATATTGTGAGTATTGTGGACCCGTGTATGTTTATTTTTTAATTTATCTGCCCCTAAATAAGAAGACTTAAACAGAATATTCAAGTAATGTAGCAGAAAACAATGCCTTTGATATAAGATTAGGCAAAAGCTATACATTTGCCTTTTCTCTTCATCCAGTTTGGCAGAGGAACACTGGAAATCTTATAAGCCAGTTGAAGTCTTCTTTTTCATGCTCCTTCGCTGAGCTAAGCTTGAGGCAGCAACAGGCTCTAGGACTGGATGGAAGGACTTGTGAGTCAGTGCTGAATATGTGGCAACCACTGCTCTCTAAAATAATGAGAAATATCACAAACTGAACCATAATCTCTGAAGGTGAAAACAAAGCAAAACAGAATTACAAGTATATCATAAGAGATTTAACTACAATACAACTTTTTTTTTTTTTTTGCCTAGGGAAATAACTGAAAAAACTTGACCTGTACATTTATGCTTCTTTGATGAATTAATGCCTGATTACTTGTATATTTCTTATTTCAGTAACTATGTGTTTTGCAATATATCATTGTATCAGTCTTTCATCACTAATTTAATTTGGTTTTACAAGTTTTTTTTTAATCTCAGAGGAAAGGGCTGCCAAGAAGAGATTAACCAAAAAACTTATGTACATATATGCATAGCCCATGGACACAGACAATAATGTGGTGAAGGCCTGGAGACGGGACTGGAGCAGGGAGGAAGGGGTCAAAGAGAGGGATAAAAGAAACATATGTAATACTTTCAACAACAAAGATAAACTAAAAATAAATAAATAAATTTTATTTTTAATATAAATTGTACTTATTATTGTATATAAACATAATATTCTTAAATACATAGTAAAAGATTATAATAGGCTAATCAGCATATCCTCATAACAGTATAGTTATCATTTTTGTGTGTGTGATGAGAGTATCTCAAATCTACTCTTAGCAAATTCCAGTATTCAATATGGTACTATTATGCTGTACATTAGATCTATAGAGTTATTCATCCTGCATAACTTCAATGTAATATACTTTGACCAATATGTTCCCATTTGCCCCTCCACCCTAGAAATCACCATTCTACTTTATGCTTCTACATATTTGACTTTTTTAGATTCCGCATATATAAGAGATCATGTAGCTTTTGTATTTCTATGTCTGGGTTATTTCACTTAATATCATGTCTTCCAGGTACACCATGCATATTGTTGTAAAATGGCAGGATTTCCTTTTTTAAAGCTGCATAATATTCCATTGTGTGTGTGTATATCACAACATCTTTATCATCAAAGAGTTATCTGTGCTCCCTTGTTCCCTGCAGCATTATTCACAATAGTCAAGACATGGAAACAACCTAAGTGTCCAAAAAGAGATGAATGTATAAATTACTAAAATTTAAAATCTAGGTTTAATGTCTATAAATATAGGAATATGCACCGATGCTTATTAATTTAGAAACCAATAGCAATCTTTTGTTTCCATATGAAATTTGCATTTAATCTACTCCTAGCCCTAGTTTTTTCTAAGAGCTAAGAAAACATAATCAAGAAACTTGTATTTATCATCAGAAAGGCTGTAGGCAAAATACAGAAGAGACCATGGCTATTATTTAAAAATAAATAGAGCAAAACAAAACTATAAATAATCTTTAAAAATACAGATACTTTAAAGTAATTACAAAGTGGTCATGAGAGAATGGCATGCAAAGGCTTTATAAAGTATCAAGCATTTAGAAGGTACATAAAAGTATGTTTTACCTTAATGACATATGATGTACCATTTCTGTTTGGCTGATCATTTGGCAGCTGGTCTCTGTGGGTTATCCATGAGTGTTTTAATACTTGTTCTGTAGTGTACCGCTGATGTGGGTCCATATGTAGCATATGGGAAAGCAAATCCTAAATTAAATTAAAAATTAAACATGAAACTATATATCAGTATTTTTTTCGTAAATACATACAATTTCACATTTTCTCAAAATATGAGAGCATCATTATATTTTCTATCAGTTTGATCTAACGTACCCCTAGGGTAAACAAACCTGTACTCTGAACAGTTGATTGTCAAAAAGAGACTTTTGAGATAGATTTTTCAATATACAGTATATCTTATTATTTTTAAATCAGAGAATACCAAATCTGTGGGACTGGAATGTGGTTAGAGAGGGAAAAGAAAAATGTAAAATAGCAGGAATTATCCTGGAATGTGCTCAATGGTTAAGAGGATAAAGGAACTATTGATCTTTGCTGGTAAGCTAGATCCCAAAGTATAAGGGTATGTGTATATGGATACAGCATAGAAGGGAGGATTCCATTTGTTAATATACCCAGTAACTAATGATTTACTGAATGAAATAGTAAAGAAACTAAAATATAAATAAAAATGTAGAAACTGACTGCTAGCATAATAGTGGTCAGAGTATCAAGTTTTTCATCAGAGTATCTAATTGTGAATATGCTTATTTTATCTTTGATAATAAAAATGTTATAAAAGTAATATAACCTTATAGTGAAACACAATTTTAAATATATGAAATTATACGATAATTTTAAATAAACTTGCTGCCAAGCATATTTTAGAAAAAGAAGTAAGCTTTCCTTAAAAAGCATCTTCTAAGGTAGAAACAAAATCATCATTTTCTAAACTTTTCATCAATAGCAGAAGCAGTGAGACTAAAAACTGTAAGGAGTAACATAATAATTTGAAGAATAATGTAATTGGCTTAATAATACAAGGGAGTGGAACAATCAATAAAAATCGATTGGAAAAAGGACAGATGGGCATAAATAAATGACAAATAATATAAAAAATATAACACTGATTACTTTAAAAACCAGACCTAAATGCTAATCATAAAATGATAAATGTTCCAATGGTACAAGGACTTCTTCCTCTGGCCAAGATGGAATACCAGGGACTATATTCACCAACCTGTTTGAAACAACTCTCTCATCACCACCCCCCCCCCCCCGCCAAAAAAACAACAACCACCAAACAAACAAAAAAACAAAACAAGAAAACAGACCATAAATATAGGACACAATAGCTTTCAGGAGGTTAAAAATTAGGAATGAAGAAGAATGATCCTTAAAACACGGGGAACAAATCAAGTAAGCCCTATGATTGTCCCAGCTTACCACCTTGGGGAGAGAATTTTCAAGCTGCTGTTCAGGTAAGAGAAATCCAGGCAGAGCCTGACATTTTCCCTCAGAATTAGAAGAGACCAAGGAAGAGAGAAAGAGTTAGCAGGATAGACAACGAGAGAGGTGAGAAGATCAGATAAAGAACTACAGAGATCTGTAGAGGGTCTACCTCAACTATTCAGTAGATTACTGGTAAACCAATATACGTTTTTTTGGGGAAACTACCAAAGGCAGTGGTAAGAACTTTCTGAAAGGATTATAGAGAAATCAGAACTCATGCAAGTTGGCGTACATTGCCTGTTCCCACCAGCCAGACCGGAAAATCTCATAATTTATGGAGTATTTGTTACAGTACTTACAAGTAACCTCCTTGAATAGTGAGGAGCCCTAGACTTAATATATATTAGAAGTAAGATTTAAAAGCATCATATTGTTTCCCCTAACTTAACTGTGGGCCAGAATAAATCTCAAGAATATTTATATAAATAGAAACATGTCTAGCACCCACTGGGGTAAAATTCACTATGCCTAGCTTCTTATAAAAAATTACCATTCATAGAAAAGAAAATGAAAAGAAAATGCACAATAAGGAAAAAAGTCAATCAAGCACAGTCCGTGTTGCTTAGTGGTTTAACATTGACCTATGAACCAGGAGGTCATGGTTGGATTCCCTGTCAGGGCACATTTCCAGGTTGTGGCCTCAATCTCTAGTGGAGGTCTGCATGAGGCAGCTGATCAGTGATGCTCTCTCATCATTGATGTATCTACCTCTCATTCTCCTTCTCTCTCTGAAATCAATACAAATATGTTTTAAAAAGAAAAAGTCAATCAGAATTGACCCACAGCCCTGGCCAATGTGTTTCAGGTGGTTGGAGCACCATCCTATATACTGAAAAGTAGCAGGTTTGATTCCCAGTTAGGGCACATACCTGGACTGCGGTTATATTTCTCTTCAGTGTGCATGTGCATGGTAACCAATAGATGTTTCTCTCTCACTTATGTCTGTCTGTCTCTCTCTGTCTCTCCCTATATATATATCTCTCTCCATTCACCTCTCATTAAAACCAGTAAGCATAAGAAATGAAAAAAAATCCCATTTACCATAATACCAAAAAAAAAAAAAATTAAAGATACCTAGGAATAAACTTAACTAAGGAGGTTAAAGACCTGTACTTAGAAAATTTCAGGACACTGAAAAAAGAGATAGAGGAAGACAGAAACAAATGGGAGAATATACTGTGTTCATGGATTGGTAGAATCAACATTATTAAAATGTCCATATTAACCAAAGCAATCTACAGGTTCAATGCAATCCCCACTAAAATATCAACGGCATATTTCAAAGATCTAGAACAAACACTCCAAAAATTCATCTGAAATAAAAAAGACCCTGAATAGCCACAGCAATCCTGAGAAAGAAGAACAAAGTTGGAGGGATCATATTACCAGATATCAAGCTATACTACAAAGCCACAGTTCTCAAAACTGCCTGTTACTGGCACAAGAACAGACATATAGACCAGTGGAACACAACAGAGAACACAGAAATCTACCCATGCCATTATGTTCAATTAATATTTGACAAAGGAGGCAAGAGCTTACAATGGAGTCAAAACAGTCTCTTTAATAAATGGTACTGGGAAATTTGGACAGATACATGCAAAAAATGAAACTAGACCACCAACTTACACCATACACAAAAATAAACTCAAAATGGCTAAAAGACTTGAATGTAAGACTGGAAACCATGAAAATCCTAAAAGACTCCATAGGCAGCAAAATAGCAGACATATGTTGTACCAATATCTTTACAGACATAGCCCCGAGGGCAATGGAGACTAAGGAGAAAATAAACAAATGAGACTACATCAAAATAAAAAGCTTCCACACAGCGAAAGAAACCATAAAAAAAAAACCAACAAGAAAGCCCATTGCATGGGAGAGCATATTTGCCAATGGTATTTCTGATAAGGGTTTAATTTCCAACATTTACATAGAATTCATACAACTTAACAAAAGGAAGATAACTGATCCAAACAAAAAATGGTCAAAGGATCTAAATAGACATTTTTCCAAAGAGAACATACAGAAGGCCCATAGACATATGAAAACATTCTCAAAGTCACTAATTCTCTGAGAGATGCAAATTAAAACAATAACGAGATACCATCTCACACCTGTCAGAATGGCTATCATCAACAAATCGACAAACGACAAGTACTGGAGAGGATGTGGAGAAAAAGGAACCCTCGTGCACTGCTGGTGGGAATGCAGACTGGTGTAGCTACTGTGGAAACAGTATATAGTTTCCTCAAAAAATTAAAAATAGAACTCCCATTTGACCCAGTAATCCCACTTCTAGGACTATATCCCAAGAAAATAGAAACACTAATTAGAAAGAATATATGAACCTCTATGTTCACAGCAGCACAATTTACAATAGTTAAGATTTGGAAACAACCTAAGTGCCCATCAGCAGATGAGTGGATTAAAAAACTGTGGTACATCTACACAATGGAATACTATGCTGCTCTTAAAAAGAAGGAACTTTTACCATTTGCAACAGCATGGATAGAACTGAAGAGCATTATGCTAAGCAAAAAACCCAGTTGGAGAAATAAAAATATCAAATGATCTCACTCATATGTGGGATATAATGATCAACATAATTTGATGAACAAGAATAGAGCGATCTGGAGACGAATGGTAGGGGAGGGGGATTAGAGAGCAACCAAAAGACTTATATGCATGCATAATAGCATAATTAATGGGCACAGACACTGGAATGGTGGGGTTTGTCCAAGCTGAGAAGGGCTAGGAGAGGGGGTCAATTGGGGAAAAAGGAGACATATGTAAAACTTAAGACAATAAAAAACAACAACAATAAGCATGTCCTCAGGTGAGGATTAAAAAAAAACTTGCCCACACAGCAAGTGTGGTTCAGGGATTGAGCATCAATCAAAGAATCAAGAGGTCACTTGTTTGATTCCCTGCCAGGGGCACATGTCTGGGTTGCAGGCTTGATCCCCAGTAGGGGGCATGCAGGAGGCAGCCAATGGATGATGTTTCTCATTGATGTTTCTCTCTCTATCCCTCTCCCTTTCTTTCTCTCTCTAAAGTAAATAAAAAAATATTAGGGTGGGGGAGGGTGGGAGAGGGGGGGAGATCAACCAAAAGACTTGTATGCATACATATAAGCCAAGCCAATGGACTCAGACAACAGGAGGATGACAGCATGAGTTGGGGGGGGGGAGGGTTAGGGGTTATTGGGAGATGAGGACACATTTGTAATACCTTGACCAATAAAGAAAAAATAAATAAAAATAAATAAAATTTTAAAAATCTATAAATAAATAAATAAATAAATAAGTAAATAAAATTGACCCATGCCTAACACATGTTAGAATCAGAAGGACGTTAAAACATTTATAATTCTATTCTATATGTTCAAATATTAAGTAGAGAAATAGCAGATAAAAAAAGATGCAAATTGAACATCCTAAGTGCCATTAGCATATGATTGGATAAAAAACCTGTTAGATACCTCATCCACACAAAGGAATACTATGCAGCTCTAAAAATGAAAGACCTCTTACAATTTGCAACAGCATGGATGGACCTGGAAAGTATTATGCTAAGCAAAATTAGTCACTCAGAGAAAGATAAATATCACATTATCTCACTCATATGTGGAATCTAATGAACCAAATATACTGAGAATCAAAAATAGCCCCAGAATACTGGGGAGGCAACCTAAAAAATAGACCCAGAGACACAGAAGCATGAACAGACTGTTGAACCTCAGAGGGAAGGCATTGGAGGATGGATGGGAAGAGATCAACCAATGAACTTGTGTGCATATATGCATAACCTGTGGACACTGATGATGGGTTGGTGAGGGCCTGGTGGGGGAAAAGGAGTGGGCTGGAAGAGGTTAATGGGGAGAAAAGGAGGACCTATGTAATACTTTCAACAATAAAGATTTTTTTAAAAGAATGGTGAACAGATATATGAAATGATGCTCAAATTCACTAATCTTATCTAATAAAAGCGTAATATTAAAATTGACCATCCCTTCGGGATGCCTAAGCCACACCCACCAGCCAATCAGAGCTGCTGTATGCAAATTAATCCAGCCAAGATGGAGGCCGGAACTCATGAAGCTGAGTAAACAGTCAGCATCCGTTGCAGCAGGAGTGAAAGTGTTTGCCAGGCCGGTTGGCCCTCTCCCGGCTCCAGACAAGAACATATTTGCAACAAAGTATCAATCCTAGAAGCCTTGGGAGCTGAAACAAACAGCAGTCCTGGCTGCGAGCTTTGTTACATGCCTAGGCTAGACTTAAAGGAACAGTGTATCAATTACAGAAGATAAACAAACCCCAGGAACCTGCTTCCAGCCAGCCTTGCTGGGACATTGGGTCGATGGGAGCTGTGGGCAGCCTGAAAGCCTGAAAGCGCTGCTCAGCCTGTAACCCATGCTGGCCACACCCCACTGGGGTGAGGGACCCCACTGGGGGGCTTGGCCAGCCTGCAGACAGCCATCGGCTCCTCACCCAGGCTGGCCAGGTATCCCAGTAGAGACCCAAAATCTGAAGGGACTGTGGGCAGCCTGAAAGCCTTAAAACGCCCCTCAGCACATCACTCATGCTGGCCACACAGCAATGGAGTGAGGGACCCCACTGGGGGGCTTGGCCAGCCTGCTGACAGCCATCAGCCCCCAACCCGGGCTGGCCAGGTACCCCAGTAGGGACCCAAAACTTGAAGGGACTTTGGGCAGTCTGAAAGCCTGAAAATGCCTCTCAGGCCCACACCCAGGCTGGCCACACCCCAATGGGGTGAGGGATCCCACTGGGAGGCTTGGCCAGCCAGCAGACAGCCATCAGTTCCTCACCCAGGCTGGCCAGGTACTCCAGTAGGGACCTCAAACCTGAAGGGGCTGTGGGCAGCCTGAAAACCTGCAAACAGCCATCAGCCCCTCAGCCAGGCTGGTCAGGCACGCCAGCAGGTGGACATACCCAGAGGGGTCCCAGACTGCGAGAGGGCACAGGCTGGGCTGAGGGACCTCCCGAGTGCACAAATTTTTGTGCACCAGGCCCCTAGTTATTAGAGAAAAACAAATCAAAACTACAATTATACAACTCCCTCACATGTGTTATAAGGGCTATTATCAACAATAAAAGTAACAAAAATTCTTGGAGACATTGCGGAGAAAAGGGAAATCTCATTCACTGCTGGTGGGAATGTAAATTGGTACAGCCACTATGGAAACAGTATGGAAGTTCCTAAAAACAATGAAGAATAGAGCTACCATATGACCCCAAAATCCTTCTTATGGGTATAATCCCCTGAAAATAGAAAATATTTATTCTCAAAAATATATGCACTCCTATGTTCATTGCAGCATTATTTGTGGAGACCAAGACATGGAAACAAATCATCCTTTAATAGATAATTGGGTAAAGAAGATGTGGTACATACATACAAAGAAATACTACTCAGTCATAAAAAATATAAAATACTGCCATTTACAAGAACATGGGTGGACCTTTACAAGATCATACTAAGTGAAATAAGAAAAGTTAAAACCAAATTATTTCACTTATATATGGGATATAAAACTGAAAGTAGCAAATGAACAAACAAGAAAAACAAACAAAAACTCATAGACACATCACATGATCTCACTTATATGTGGAATCTAATGAACAAAATGATCTAATGAACAAAATAGATCCAGAGACATAGACACATGGAACAGACTGTGGAATCTCAGAGGGAAGGCAGGGGAGGGTGGATGGATGGGAAGAGATCAACCAATGAACCTGCATGCATATATGCATAACCCATGGACACAGACAATAGGGTGGTAAAGGTCTGAGGTGGGCTAGAAGTGTTAAATGTGTGGGGGGAGACTGCTGTAGCCACTGTGAAAGACAGTATGGAGTTTCTTCAAAAAATTAAAAATGGAAAAGCCTTTTGACCCTGAGATCCAACTTCTGGGAATGTATCTTAAGAATTCCAAAACACCAACCAGAAAGACTATATGCACCCCTATGTTCATTGCAGCATTATTTACAACAGTCAAGATCTAGAAAGAGCCAAATGCCCATGAGCAAATGAGAGGATAAAACATACATAGTACATTTACACAATGGAATATTACATGACTTTAAAAAGGAAGGGACTTTTACCTTTTGTGACAGCATGGATGGATCAGGAGAATATTATGCTAAGTGAAATAAGCCAGTCACAGAAAGACAAATATCATATGATCTCACTGATATGTAGAATATAGTGAACAAAATAAACTGACAAATAAAATGGAACAGACTGGCTGGTGCCCCAGGGGAGGGGAGTATGGGTGACTGGATAAATAAGGTTAAGGGATTATTAGCTCAAGAACATATATGTGAGATCCAAGATGGCAGCCGACAGGATGTCAGTGAGGAAGAGAGTGTGAGTGAATGAAAGGGGAGTGCATGGGCATGTGGGGCATTTGTGTGTGTGTGTGTGTATGTGTGTGTGAGGGAGAGTTATATTCTGCAGGACTGTTGGGGACTGTTGGACCAGGATCCCCTAGCTGGACAGCCTCTGCTACCACTCCAATCTCTCCCAAGGCATTTTGAAGGGTAGAGTGGCTATGACTGGGAGCCCACCCTCATCTCCACCAGGGAGACATCAGACACCACTCAGGACCCTACAGCCACACTGGACAGAGACCTGCTGCCTCAGCTGCGAACCCATGAACACCGAGACTCCAGCTTCCCCAGCTGTGGACTTCTAAAAAGTTTGTCCAAGGGGAGAAAAAATGGCAGCCAAATAGGCAGATGGGTCCTGTGCCTTCTCACAGAACAGATAGAAGAAACAGCTGAATTGAATAGCATCCACTCAGAATTGGCAAATTAAACACAGCTGGTAAGGCAATCTATGACCTGAAAGGTCAGAGGACCAACCCCTGTTGAACAGTAGGATCAGGGATCTAGGCTGGAAGAGACACACACAACTGGGACTATAGGATCAGAAGGAAACTGAGCTGTACCAAGTCCACGTCCCTTGTGGACACAGGTAACACTGGACTGTGAAAGGAGGTCCACAGGTCTGCTGGCAGAGGGGGACTCTAGATTTAAGTCCACAGACATGGGAGGCTGCACCCAGAAAGGCAGCCTGAATTTCTTCTGCAATGGCTGTGCAGTGCCAGGGGGAGAGAAACATGCAGCAGTGTGGTTACTCTGTCTTTCTATTTTCCTTGCTTTTACTTGCTAAACCCAGTACATATGATCTTTTGATTACAAATATTCACCGAGGCTGTGGTGCAGGGGGAGGTGATTTTGTGAAGGCTGCAGAGCAAAACAGGGAGAGGCGGCCAGGAATCCAGCTCTGGGACAGTCTGGTCCCTC
Organism: Murina feae; assembly: GCA_004026665.1. Lineage (NCBI taxonomy): Eukaryota > Metazoa > Chordata > Mammalia > Chiroptera > Vespertilionidae > Murina > Murina feae. The sequence goes on along the minus strand of PVJC01018024.1, from coordinate 3,900 downwards.
CAACCCTAAACAGCCATTTTTCTCTTAATGGTCAGGTTCCTCCTAGCATCACAGCCACACCCAGCCTTGAGCTCAGCAAGGAAACAAGGGTTCTGAATACCCACAGGGAGCCCTCGGGGACTGGGTTGAAGGACCATTTGGTCCCGGAACCTAATACAGCAACACCACCACCTAGAGCCCCTGTCAGAAATAGACGCTTATGTAAATACAACTGAAAAGCAGAAAAACAGAGCAGGCAGATTGATCTCATCTGGCTGAAACTAAGGCTGTGACGTATGACACAGAGGAGTGGTGGACTGCTAGGAACTTCAGTACAGTGCTGAGTACCTAACAGAAAACTGAGACACAGCAGACAGAACAGTAGAGAGGGGTATTAAACCAGCCACCACGGGACATTAAAACAGCTGAAGTGAATGACACTTCACTACTTCACTTTTTAAATTTTTTATCTTTTTTTTATAGAAACCCCACTTTTATTTTTATTTTTTTACTATTTCTTTTTTTTAATTACATAAAGCTTTACAAAGATTAGATCTCTTTCCCCCCCTGCCCTTCCCCCAGCCTCCCCTACCCTCCAGTGTTTTGTGCCCATTAGTTATGCTTAAATGCATACACAAAAGTCCCTTGGCTGATCTTTTACCCCCCCCCCCCCAACATCCCTGTCCTTGTTGCTGTTAATTTTTTATCTTTTATTTAAAAAATTAAAAATTCTTTTTTATTTTCTTTTTAATTATTTTTAATATTATTTTTTAACCTTTCATATAGTTTTTGGAATAGTGTTCTATGTTACATTTTTATTTTTTAAAACATTATTTTACTCTAATTTTTTCTTTTTTGCCAACCATTACTTCCTCACGTCTCCCTTTTTCATCTGTTTCTCTTTTTCTATTCCAGTTTTAGTTTTTCTCTCTATTTTCTATTTATTCCTTGTTAAAAATTGATCTTTATCTGCTTTATTGACACATTACTATTATAGAAATCTCTGTTAGCTTACTCATGTATCTAATTTCTCCTCCCCCTCTTCAAGTCCATTCACCTTTCTCTTTCCTCTTCCTTTGCTAGCCAATTTTTTCTTGTTTGTTTGTTTGTTAGTTTGTCTTTTTGTTTTTGCTTTTTATTTTATGCTTTTGTTTTTCCTCTCCTCACTTGCTCTGTTCTTCTACAAATACTAATAGCTTAATTAGTTTCACTCACCAAACTCGGGCCTATCTGCTCTCTATTCCCCTTCTCCAAAAACAGATGACTATATAGATAGATTAAAGAAAGGGGAAATATATTTTTTCTTAAATTTCATATATATATATATATATATATATATATATATATATATATATCTTTATATATTTTTTAATTATTATTAGTTACTAGCTGTACCCGGCCACATGTTGCTGTGGCTCAGTCTGGTTAAATGGAAAAGAAAGAAAAGAGAAAGTGCACGTTTCTAATATGTTTAATTGCACAATGCTTGTGGGGATACAATGTGCCTTCCTGGGCGCTGCCCCTCGTACACCACCGGCCCTGCCCTGCCCGGCTGGTCTGGCCTCACACACATGCGCCTCTGCAGCCTGGGCCCCCCAGTACCGACCTGCACCCCGGTTTCCCACTGGCGGCCTGTACCCCGTGCCCTGCGCCCCACACCTGAAGCAGCCCAGCCACTCCCAACTCCCGCCAACCCACCCGAAAGCCAGAGGAAAAAGGAACCGAGGAAGCTCCCCCGCCCTCGCCTGCCACACTCCCTGCGAGCCCTCGGCCACCTGCATGGGGGGGGACTATGGCAGCTGCCCATGCCCCAAACCGCAGCCCAGGCCCTGCCCGAGGCCCAGCCCCACACTGCTTGATATTTTGCAACACAATAATTGGCACGCCAATTGAATTCCATCCCTGGCAGACTGAGTGAATTCCAAAATTCTGTTGGATAATTAACTGCTTCATCTGCTTCCACAACAGTGTCGACGGACTTGTATGTGACTGCCTGGCTTTGAATGTTAGACTGAATAATATTGTTAAGTTTGTAGTGTGTGTTGCTTTTATGTCCAATAGAGGGTGCTGTTTTTCAAAAGAGCATGTTTTTTTTTTTTTAAAAAGCATGTTTATACCTGTCACAGGTGTGACATCTATATAATGTAGGTATATAAAAACATGTGCGTATATGAATGCAACATTGTGTCAAAATTTCAAAGCAATTGGTGAAGAACTTTTGGAGATTTGAGATTTTGACCAAATGAACATTTACATTTTTAGTTATATAGATTACTATTGTATTATTTATTTATTATTGAGTATTTTTTTTTTTTTACTTTTTTTATATACTCATTCTCTTTCTACCTCCTATATACTGAATTGTAGCCATTCCCCAATTCTTTCAATTCCTTTATCTTACTTTCTGGAAATAAGCTCTGCCTCTTCAGATTCAGCTACAGCCCCCATTTTTTTCTGGGTGTTTGTTGTTAGCACTTTTTGGTTTAGTTGTTGGTTTTGTGGAGTTTTCTTCCCATATAAATATATTTTCCTCCTGTATTTTTTCTTTTCTCTCTTACCTTTTTTCCTTTTCTAATATTCATTTTTGCACTCTTTTCTCTCCCCTAATCCTCTTTTCTCTGGTGGTCACCTCAATTTGGGGTTATCGGTGTCATGAATACATTTGTATTTTGTTCCCTTTGTGTTGTGTCTTGTTGAGTTGTATTTTGTGCCTTTTGGTCAACATGGTAGAGTGAGCCACATAACCAGACAACCTGAGAAGAGAAAAAATGGGGAGACAGAGAAATAGCACTCATACAAAAGAAAAGGAGTAACCACCCAAAAAGGAAGTAAATTAAATTGAAGCAAGGAATTTGTCAGAGAAAGAATTCAGAGCAATGGTCATAAGGACACTGTAAAGGATGGAAGACAAATTCAACAACATCTAATCTAATAAAAGCGAAATATTGAAATTAACCATCTCTTTGGGATGCCTAAGCCACGTCCACCAGCCAATCAGAGCGACTGTATGCAAAATAGCCCAGTCACGATGGTGGAGGCGGGAGCCCCAGAAGAAGCCACAGACTAAGGCCCAGCAGGGCAGACTGAAGACCTCTGCCACAGATAGAGGCAGCAGCCCAGGTTTGGAGCAGCCAGCCCACCTGGGGGCTGCGATGGGCCTGGGTGGGTCCTGGGGCACACAGGCACGGAGACTGCTAAACCGCTGCATGACCCACCCAGGCCCATCGCAGCCGGGGCTGGACCAGCCCACCCAAGGGCTGCAATGGGCCTGGGTGGGTCCCGAGGCACACAGGCAAGGAGGCTACTAAGCCTTCGCAAGACCCACCCAGGCCCATCGCAGCCGTAGTGGGGTGGGGACCAGTTGGCACCCCGGGGGCCATGATTGGCCTGGGTGTGCCCTGCGACCCACCCAGGACCATTGCAGCCACAGTGGTGGCAGGCCGGCTGGGCAGCTGGAGGATTTAATGAAGGAAGCTTTAATGAGGGAAGGAGGGCTGCTCCCTCTCTCTCATACATGCCTCCTGGGCCCACTCTCTCCCTGGCTCCATTTTCTCTGCCACAGGGGCAGGGGTCTCCTGTGAGAGGCCCCAACTCCCTTCAGAGCTGGGGTGAACCAGCCAGAGCCAGGAGATGGAGAGATGGGCAGGGGGCAGGCAAAGCAGCCAGGGAGAGTTTGGGGGTAAGTAACCAGGTGGTGGAGGGGTGGAACAGGATGGAGGGAAGAACTTTATAAAAGAGTCAGTGGACAGCAAAGTTAAAAAAAAGAGGATGTATGAGTGAACTGTAGGGTCTATAATGAAAACCAAGTATAGTTGTGTACTGGGGACAGATTTTAAAAGTAGAAGTCAGAAAAGAAAAAAAGATAAATGATAGTGGATAATTAGGCAGGTAGATAGATAGGTATTAAAACAGTGGAAGTAA
>PVJC01018023.1:0-31800 GCA_004026665.1 Murina feae | reverse complement strand
TGCGTGCGCCTCCGTACCTCTGTACTTTGCTTCCGCTGCTGCTCTGAGTCTCAGACTCTTCTCTGGTTGTAGGATTTTCACTCAGCCAGCCGTCCTGTGGGTGCGAGTGGTGTCCGTGTGTTCTTTTCGTGGTTTTTCTGAAATAGTTGTTCACAGCTGCATATACGGTGTCTACCCTATGCCGCCATCTTGTTTCTCCGAGAGTGAACTCTTAAAAGCTTGTTCCTGGTGTCCTTTAGACTTTGCTCCAACTATTTTACTTTTCCTTTCACTGACTTTGCTTTTTACCCTTTCACTGTAATAAATCTCATGATTATTACTAAAAAAAGATGCAGTAAACCTAAATGTACACACATGAACACAGACATAGCTGCAAAGTACAAGAAGCAAAACCTGACATAACTAAAAAAACTAGACAAATCCACAGAGTTGGAGACTTCAATATTCCCTTTCAAAAATTAATAGAGGTAGACAAAAATCAGGTAATATACATAAAAACTCAACAACTCATAAATTAACAGTATATAATTGACATTTATAGAATATTTCATCAAACAGAGCAGAATACACAATCTTTTCAAGGTCCGCAGAAAACATACCCAAAATAGGCCATATTTTGGGTCATAAAACAAATATTAAGAAACTTAAAAGAGCTCTGGCTGGTGGGGATAAGTGGTTGGAGTTTTGGCCAGTAACCAAAGGGTCACAGGTTTGATTCTCAGGCAAGTGCAATACCTGGGTTGCAGGTTCCATCCCCAGCCTCTCTTGGGGCAGGTGCAGGAAGCAACTAATTGATGTCTCTCTCACATTGATGTTTCTCTCTCTCCTTCCCACTAACCTCTCCCTTCTGCTCTCTCTAAAAATCAATGGAAAAAATATCCTCAGGTGAAGATTAATCAAAACAAAGAAACTTAAAAGAACTGAAACAATACAGAGTATGTTTTCTGGTAACATGGATCAAATAGAAATCAATAGCGGAAAGAAAACCACGTTAAAATTAAAATATATCAAAATTTGTGGGATACAGCCCTGGCGGTGTGGCTTAGATGGTTGGGCATCATCACAAGGACTGAAAGGTTGCTGGTTTGATTCCTGGTCAGGGCACATGCCCAGATTGCAGGCTCAATCTCTAGTAGGAAGTAGCTAATCAATGTTCCACTCTCCTCCTCTCCCTCTCCCTCTCCCTCTCCCTCTCCCTCTCCCTCTCCTTCTCCCTCTCCCTCTCCCTCTCCCTCCCCCCTCCCCTCCCCTCCCTTCCCCTCTCTCTCTCTCTCCCTCCCTTCCTCCCTTCTTCCTTCTCTCCCTCCCTCTCCCTTCTTCTCTAAAAAATCAACAAAAATATTTTCAATTGTGGGATGCAGCTACAGCACAGCTGAGAGAAAATGTTTTATCATTAAAGCCTTGTATTAGAAAATAAGAGTTTCAAATCAATAAGCTAAGCTCCCACAGTCAAGAAACTAGAAAAGGAAGCAAATAAACCCAAAGCAAGCAGAGATAAGTAAATAATAACGATGAGGACATATATAAATAAAATTAAAATGAAAAAAAATTCAATGAAACAAAAATCTGAAGCTGGTCCTTACACACACACACACACACACACACACACACACACACACACTTGCCAAGACTGAGAAATCAAAAAATAAAAAGAGACCAGACTCAAATTACCAATATCAGGAATAAAAAATGGGAACATCACTATAGACACTGCATATATCAAAAGAATAATAAGAAAATACTATGAACAATTCTACACAAAAAAATCTAATGAGAAAGATGGAAAGAATCAATTTTCCAAAAATTGAAAGAACTAACACAACTCGACAGTATAACATAGATAATTTGAATAACCCTATAATTATTGAAGAAACTAAATTTTTAATTTGAATACTGAAAAAGAATTTCCAGGCTAAAATGGTTTCAATGAAGTCTACCAAATGTTTGAAAAAGAACTGACACCAATGCTATGCAATATCTTCCAGAAATAGAAGAGGAGTGATCACTTCCCAATTCATTTAATCAAAACAGTATTACCCTAAGATGGTGGCAGAGTATTTGGAAATTGCACTCACCACCTCCCAGAACCAAACTAGAATCACAATTAAATATAGTACAATCACCTGAAAGATAAACTGAAGACCAGCTAAACCAAAGTCTTATGTCTAAGGATATACAGAAGCAGCCAGATCAAGATTGGTATGAAGGGTGGAGAAACAAAAAAGGGCTGGCTCCACACCCATGTGTAGAGGCTGAAAATCCGGATGGGTATCTCAGCTACAAATGTCATCCCTGAGGAGTGTGGGGTCTTAACCCCATGCCAGTCTCTCCAACACAGAGCACCAGAAAGGGAACATGAGGCTGTGAAAATCAGCAGGGATTCTGTCTGCCACAGAGAGTTGGGAGCCTTCTGGAAATATAGACAACCTCTTAAGGAACAATTGCAGAAAATCTCATTCAAAGCAACTCACCCTGGGCTCTGGTGGAGGGAGGGCAGAGCAGACTAGAGTCATGTGAGGAGCAACTGGGGTTTGTGGCTGTGGGGAGAGAGCTGAAGGGACAGCTGCCGGGTCCCTATCCTGAGACCCTCCTCCACACATCCCACAGACATGATATTTCTTTAGTCGAGCACTCTCCCCAAATTGCATCAATCTGGTGAAATTCAATAGCCCTACCCTCCCGACTCCCTGTGGCTCTGCTCTGCCCAGCTCATGCCCTGAAGAAGAGTTGGGTGCCTGGACCCCTGGTGTAGAGATCCCAGCAGACTCGGGGTGTTAGAGAATGAGTGGTGTGGCTCTGGGGCAGGGGCCACTTTGCCTTTGCACACCTGCCTATTACAGAGCCCTACCTTCAAACGGCCAAATCTTAGCATGTTTGGGCCTGTATAAAATCTGCTGGTCTCACACTAACAAATCCCTAAGAAGCAACCCCACCACAAATGTCCATGGGTACCCAGTGGGTGGAAGCTGGCCTTGGTGTACTCTGGGATTTTTGCTCTGAGTGGCCTCAGAACCAGCACTAACACTAAGTTTGAATCTGTATTAATCTGGGAAATACCATTTGCCCCCACCTAGTGGCTCACTGAGAACTTATGTCATGCAACTTGCATACCACCAGAGGCTCTTTCAGTGACTTAGCCTAACAGGCAGACACAGGGAAAAGCAGGTGCAGGGGGATCTCAGGGTGCCTTGGGCCTTTTGCTGACCTGTCCCCTGGCTTGGTACTAGTTAAAACTGGCCTTGGTTTGTACCTTGACCCCCTCCCACACACACAGCAGAGGAAGCCACAAACTGTGGATCACTTTGTAGCTCCAAACAGGTAGCCAAAACCAGTCACAAGCAGCATGACATTGATCTCCACTGGAGTCCCTCCCAAAGGCCCCCAAACCAACCCACACAGTGATGGGCTTCAGACCACATCAGAGTAGAATCCAGTTGCACAAGCAGCACATCCAAATGGAGATCTAGGCAGGCACCAGACCCTGCTGGGGTAAATTCTGCTTTGCGTGGTCAATACCCTCAGAGCAGCTGTGGCCAGGGTCAATCCTCACAATCAGTCAGTCTGAGGGCTTACCCCATACACAAATGGGCCAACAGTAATCAAGACTCAACTACAACAGGAGGGCTCACATAACATACACAAGGGATACTCCTGCCCTCGTTTCTCTGGTAGTCAGGAGACTATGCTACTGAGCCCCACAGGACACCTACTATATAAGGCTACCCTGCCAAGACTGGGAGACATAACATATATACAAAATATACAGAAACAAACACATTGAGGCAGCGAAAATAAAAAGACAAAGAAATGTGACACAAATGAAAGCACAGGGAAAAACACACACCCTGAAAAGTACTAATCTACCAGAAACAGAGTTAAACATAACAGTTATAAGAATGTTCAAGGAACTTAGGGGAACAAGGAATGAACTCATGAGAACTTCAAGAAAGATAGTAAGAATAAAAAAAGAATATAGAAACCATAAAAACTCAAAAATGAAGAATATACTAGAAGGAATCAATGTTAGGTTAAATAAAGCAGGAGATCAAGTTGGTTGTATGGATGATAAGGCAGCAAAAAACACGCAATCACAGCAGCAAAAAGAAAAATAAATAAATAATGAGGACACTTTAAGGAACCTGTGGGAAAACACGATGTGTAACAACCTCTGTAACATAGGGGTACCAGAAGAAGAGCGAGAGCAAGGAATTTAAAATATGTTTGAAGAAATAATAATGGACAACTTCCCTAACTTGTTGAAGGAAAAAGATACACAAGTCTAGTAAGTGCAGAAAGTAGCAAAGATGAACCAAAACAGTTCCACACTAAGACACATCATAATTAAAATGGCAAAAGTTGAAGACAAAGAGACAATCTTGAAACTAGCAACAGAAACAGTTGTTACTGACAAGAAAGCTCCCATAAGACTCTCAGCTGATTTCTCAATAGAAATATTTCAGGCCAGAAGGAATTGTGATGAAATACTACTCAAATTGATGAGAAGAAGGACCTACAACCAAAGCTACATGACCCAGCAAAGCTATCATTTAAAGATGAAATAAAGAGCTTCCCACAGGAATTAAAGAGGGACAAAATGGCGGTGGTATAGACGGATGTGTCCTGTGCCTTGTCCCAGAGCAGATAGGGTAAACAGCTGAAACGAGTAACATCCAGCCTGAATTGGCAGAGGAGATTCAGCTGGGAGACAGTTTGCAGCCGGGTAAAGGAAAGGACTCCTGGAGAGAGGTAAAATTAAGGCTTTGGGAAGGATAATCTGACAGACGTGAGCTCTGAGGATCAGAGGGAACCCCCAAGGCATCGGTGCCGAGCTGCGTCCCTTGGGATGGGTGCAGTGGAAAGAAGGTCTGCAGAACTGCTGGTCGGAAGGGGATTCTAGATTGGGTCCACAATCAGGAAAAGCTGGGGAGTGTGGGCAGGAGAAGTGCATGCAAAGGTGCGCCTTCTCCCCCTTGCAGCAGATTCTAGATCTGGGTCCACAGTCAGTAAGGCTGAAGTGTGCCAGCAGGAGAGGAGTGCATACAGGTGCAGTCTCTCCAACCTCTGTGGCCTGTGCATTTCTTCACTGAGCCTAAGGTATAGGACCTTTCAGATACAGACACTTACCAGTGGCTGGAGTGTGGGAGAAGGTGCGGAATTGTGGAATCTGAGGAAAGGGGGATCCAGGAGAAGTGGCAGGGAGTTTGGTACTGAGTCATGCCTGAGCCTGGGACCTGGGCAGCCATTTTGCCCTGAAGAGATAGCCCCTCCCTCCAGTATCCAGGAAACTAATACAGCCACACCCAGATTCCACCCTGAATGGTACAAAAGGGAAAAAAAACCTAAATAGTCCCTGAGAGTCCAAAGGGACTGGCATAAAGAGAGACTTTCAGTCCCGCAATTGGATCCTGAGAAACACTACAGTACAGAAGACTGGGATCTTAAGCCAGCCAAAGGAACACTTCACTTTTTCATTTTTATTTTATTTTTATATTTTTATTACTATGTTATCGCTCCTTTTTTTCTTTTTTCATTGTTTTCCTGTTTTGTATGTTGCTTTATTTTCTATATCTTTTCACATTATTTTTCTATCACTCTATTTTATTTTAAATTTTTTTGCTATTTTTATACCACTTTTTCAAATTTTTTATAAATTTATTTTTATTATTTTTTTGTTTTCTTTCCACTTATCCACCCATTCCCTTTCTACTTCCTCTATACTGAACTGAAATCCTCCCCATATTCATCCAATTCTTTATTTATTTTATATTCATCCAATTCTTAACCTTATCTTCTATATATAAGCTCAGCATCTACAGATGATTCCCCACCCTCTTTGCTGGGGGTTTGTATTTTTGTTTTGTTTTGTTTGTTTGTTTATCTATTGGTTCTGTGGTGTTTCCATACACACACGTACACACACACACACACACACACACACACACACACATATATATATATTCTCCTTTTTCTTCCTTTTTCTTTTTTCAATTATCTTTTTCACTCTCTTTGACATCATTTATGCTCTCTTTTCTGGCCCCTAATCCTCTTTTCTCAGGTGGTCACGTATGGTGGGGTTATTATTGTCGTGAGTATATTCGTGCTTTGGTCCCTTTGTGTGGTGTCTTGTCGAGGTGAATTTTACCCTGTCTGGCCAAGTGCTAGAGAGTGAGCCTCATAACCAGACACCTGGAGAGGAAACTCATCCACGTACGGGTAAATAACACCTCAGACCCAACTACAGAGGCAGGAAGAAGGCGGCAGTGAGGGAGAGAGTATGAGTCAGTGAGGGACCAAAAGAGGAGTGTGTGGTCATGTGGGATGTGTGTGTGTGTGTGCGTGTGTGTGTGTGTGTGAGAGAGAGAGAGAGTGAGGTATGGATAGATGCCGCAGGACCTTCGGGGTCAGGCTAAACGGGCTTGTCTAACTAGGCAGCCTATGCTCCTGTTGTAAACAGTTCTGGGAGGCCAGCTTGTCCTCAGAGGCCTAGCGTATTTAAGGGGAGAGCTGCTGTAACTGGGAGCCAGGCCTCACCCCCACCCAGGGTGCCCTAAGATAACACCTAGGACTCTATAGACACCCCTGCCAGGGACCTGCTACCTTGGCTGTGGTCCCATGGTCAACGAGTCTACAGCCACCATGGGCACAGGCTCCTGTGAGTTCTGAAGCATGCTCCCCTCTGACCAGCACAACGCCTTAGCCCAGGGCCATGCAACCACTCAAGCAGCAGACATGTGAGCAACCCACTCCTGTCCAAGGAGCAGCAGCTCTGTGAGCTGCCTGCCCCAGGCCTAAGAGCAGAAGTCTCACATGGCCTGCCCCTGTCTGAGGAGCAGCAGCTGTGTGAGCAGCCAGCTCCCCCGTCCAAGGAGCAACAACCATGTGAGCAGCTTCCCCCATCTGAGCAGCAGCAGCTGCACAAGCAGCCTGCCCACGATTGAGGAGTGGTAGTCCCAAGCAGCCCACTCCCATCTGAGGAGCAGTAAATGTGAAGCCCACACCCTGCTCCTGTCTGAGGAGCAGTAGGCATGCTAGAAACCTGCCCCCATCCGAGGAGCTGCAGTTGCACGAGCAGCCTGCCCTCATATGAGGAGCAGCAATGGTGTAAGCAACCCTTCCCATATGAGGAATAGCAGCACCGCGACCAACCCGCTCCCACTCAAGAAGCAGTAGCTGCCCGAGAAGACTGCCCACGTCTGATGAGAGGCAGCACTCTACAGTCCACACTGGTTGGAGGAGCAGCAGACACATGCAGCCTGCACCGGTCCAACAAGCAGTAGCTTGGTGAGCGGCATGCCTCCATCCGAAGAGCAGCAGACACATGTGCAGCTTTCTCCCACCCAAAGAGAAGCAGCCACACAAGCACACTACCCCTGTACAAGGAGCAGCAGCTCCACGTGCAACTCACTCTGGTCAGTGGTGCAGCAGCCACCCGAGCAGCTCGCCCCTGTCTGGGAGCAGCAGCCACACAAGGAGACCAACCACATCTGAGAAGTGGCAACCCTGTGCAGTTCACACTGGTCCAAGGAGCACCTAACACACGCAGCTTGAACCTGTCTGATGAGCAGTAGCTGGGTGAGTGGCCTGCTTTCATCTGAGGAGCAGCAGACACACGTGCAGCTTGCTCCTGCCTAAAGAAAAGCAGCCACGCAAGCAGCCCATCCCCATCTGAGGAGAAGCAGCCACATGAGCAGACCAACCACATCTGCAGAGCAGCAGCCCTGAGCAGCCCACACTACCAAGGAGCAGCAGCTGCATGCAGTCTGCACCTGTCCAATGAGCAGTAGCTGGGTGAGCATCCCACCCCTATCCGAGGATCAGCAACTCACTCCCACCCGAGGCACAGAAGTTACGCAAGCAGCCTGTCCCCAATCTGAGCAGCAGCAACTGTGCGAGAAGTCCACACCCATATGAGAAGAAGTAGCCCTGTAAGCAACCTGCCCCTGCCCAAAGAGCTACAGCCTCACAAGCTGCATGCCAAATCTGAGGAAAAGCAGCAGCATGCAGCCAGTCTCGAACCAAAGAGCAACAGCCATGCAAGAAGTCCATGCCCATCCAAGGAGCAGAAGCCATGTGAAAAGTCCATGCACATCCAAGAAGGAGAAGCCATGTGAACAACCCACTCCTGTCCAAGGAGCAGCAGCCGTGTTCAGCCCGCCACAACCTGAGAAGCAGCAGCATCGTGATCAGCCCATTATTTTCCATGGAACAGCAGCTGTGCGAGCAACTTCTCCTGCCAGCCATAGGACACACCACTGCTGCAAACAGCACCCACCAGAGGAGCTGCTGCGAACTGAGGAGCAGCCATTTGAGGAGCAACTGTAGCCCAAGGAACCACTGCCAACCAAGGAGCAGCCCCTGCATGACTCGAGGTCTAGATCAATCGGTGAGACCAAAAATCGGTAGACAAGAAACCCTCAAAGAAAAGAAAAGGAGGAACCACCATAAAAGTAGCTAAGTGAAACAGAGGCATGCAATATGTCACAAAAAGAATTCAGAATAAGGGTCCTAGAGTGCATAAACCAGATGGAGGAAAAAATAAACAACTTATGTAAGAATCAAGAAGAAATGAAGAGTGATATAGCTGCAATAAAAAACACCATGGAAAGTTTCAACAGTAGACTAGGAGAAGCAGAGGACCGAATTAGCAAATGAGAAGACAGGGAAGCAAAACACACCCAAACTGAACTGCAATTACAGAAAAAAATTAAACAACAGGAGGAGAGCCTAAGGGAGCTATGGGACAACATGAAAAGAAGCAACATACGAATAATAGGGGTGCCAGAACCACAGGAAGAGAAAATAGAATTAGAAAACATATTTGAAGCAATACTGTCAGAAAACTTCCCTGAGGTGGGGAAGAAAAAAGTCACACAAGCACAGAGAGTCCCAAACAAGATGAACTCGAAAAGACCAACACCAACACATCATAATCACCATGGCAAATGTTCAGGACAAAGAGAGACTCTTAAAGGCTGCAAGAGAGAGACAGAAAATTACATAGAAAGGAATTCCAATTAGATTATTAAATGATTTCTCAACAGAAACACATCAGGCCAGAAAAAAATAGACAAACATTTATAAAGTGATGCAAAGCAAGGAACTGAATCCAACATTATTCTATCAGCAAGGCTATCACTCAAAATTGAAGGGGAAATAAGAAGCTTCAAAGACAAAAAAAGGCAAAGGGAATTTATCACTGCAAAGCCATCAATGCAAGAAATGCTAAAGGGACTGGTGTAAAAATAAATAAATAAATAAAAAGGGAAGAAAGAATACAGCAAAAAAAAAATGGCTACAAGTACCTTTCAATAATAACTTGAAATGTAAATGGACTAAATGCTCCAATAAAAAGAGACCAAGTGGCTGAATGGATAAAAAAAACATAACCCATATATTTGCTGTCTATAAGAGACCCACCTCTGAATAAGGGACTCACACAGACTGAAAGTGAAGGGATGAAAAAATATCTTTCAGGCAAATGGAAATAATAAAAAAAAAGTTGGGGTAGCAATACTTATATCAGACAAAATAGACCTCAAAGTGAAGGCCATAATAAGAGACAAGGAAGGCTACTTCATAATACTAAAATGATCAATACAACAAGAGGATATACACCTGATAAACATATATGAACCCAATGCAGGAACAGCCAAATACATTAAAAAAACTCCTCGAATCTATCAAGGTAGAGATCGACAACAATACAATCATAGTAGGGGACTTTAATACATCACTGACATCAATTGATAAATCCTCTAGACAAAAAAATCAGCAAATAAACAGCAATCCTAAATGACTCATTACATCAGATGGACTTAACTGACATCTTCAGAACATTTCACACAAAAGCCACAGAATATACAATCTTCTGAAGTGCACATGGGACATTTTCAAAAATAGACCACATATTGGGTCACAAGCAAAGTCCCCCCAAATTCAAGAAGACTGAAATCATATCAAGCATCTTCTCAGACCACAATGGCATAATCTAATCTAATAAAAGAGTAATATGCTAATTATATCACTCTGCTACATCCCAAGCCACACCAACCAGCCAATCAGGGTGACTATGTGCTAATTTAACCAACCAAGATGGTGACTGGCACTCACGGAGCAAGAGCAAACAGGAGGCTTGGTTGCCCCGGCCGTGGAGGAAGCTAAGCTTCCCACCTGCCTTGGCTGCCTGTGGCCTCTGTTCAAGGCAGCAAAGTTTCAATTATAGAAGCCACGGAGCTGGAGCAAACAGGAGGCTTGGTGGCTCTGGCGTTGAAGGAAGCCAAGCCTCCTGCCTGCCTAGGCCGGCTGTGACCTCTGATCAAGGCAACAAAGGTTCAATTATAAAAGATAAATAAATCCCAGATACCAGCTTCTAGCCAGCCTCACTGGGAGCGTGGGTAGCTGAGGGCTGGGGCCAACCTGAAAACAGCCATCAGCCCCTCACCCAGGATAGCCCCAGCCTCATGGGGTAGGGTCACTGCTGAGGGGTTTGGACAGCCTGTAAACAGCCATAAGCCCCTCACCAAGGCTGGACACGCACCTCAGCAGGACCTTCCTCCCTGAAGGTGATGTGTCCAGAATGAAAATGGCCCTCAGTCCCTCAGCCAGACTGGCTAGGAATCCCAGTGGGGACCCCCAACTAGAAGGGGGTGTGGCCAGTCTTAAAATGGCCCTCAACCCCTCACCCTGGCTGGCCAGGAATCCCAGCTGGATCTCCACCCTGATCTGAGACACCTTACAGAGCAAACCAGCCAGCCCCCACCCATGCACCACACCTCTATTCTATATAATAAAAGGATAATATGTAAATAGACTCTAAGAGCAGAAGAACTGGGAATGACTGGTCACTATGTCACACACTGACCACCAGGGGGCAGACGCTCAATGCAGGAGCTGCCCCTGGTGGTCAGTGCACTCGCGAAGGGAAGCTCTGCTTAGCCACAAGCCAGGCTGATGGCTGCCAGCACAGCGGTGGTGGTGATAGCCTCTCCTGCTTCCTTAGCAGCGCTAAGGATGTCCGACTGCAGCTTAGGCCTGCTCCCCACTAGCAAGTCAACATCCCCTGAGGGCTTTAAGGCTGCCAGAGGGATGTCTGACTGCCAGTTTAGGTCCAATCCCCCGGGGAGGGGGCCTAAGCCAGCAGGTGGACATCCCCTGACGGGTCGCAGACTTCAAGAGGGCACAGGCCAGGCTGAGGGATCCCCCCGCCCCAATTGCACAAATTTACTGCACTGGGCCTCTAGTATTAGAAAAAAACTAAAATAAAAACAATCCGAAACACTCCAACTCTTGGAAGCTGAATAGCATGTTATTAAATTTTGATTGGGTTACCAATGAGATAAAAGAAGAAATTAAAAACATCCTGCAAACTAATGACAATGAAAACAAAAAAATCCAAAACCTCTGGGACATAATGAAAACAATCCTGAGAGGGAAGTTCATAGTGCTACAGGCCTATCTCAAAAAACGAGAAAAAATGGTAGCAAACCATCTAACTCTACAGCTGAAAGAATTAGAAAGACAGCAATAAGAAAAGCCCACAGTGAGCAGAAGGAAGGAGATAATAAAGATTATAGCAGAAATAAATGACATAGAGAAAAAAAAAACAAAAAAACACCAATACAAATGATCAACAAAACAAAGAGCTGATTCTTTGAAAGGATAAACAAGATTGATGAACCGCTAGCCAAGCTCACCAAGAAGCAAAGAGAACGGACAAAAATAAACAAAATCAGAAATGAAAGAGGAGAAATAACAACAGACCCCACAGAAATACAAAGGATTGTTAAAGAATACTATGAACAACTCTATTCCAACAAAATGGACAACCTGGAGGAAATGGACGTATTCCTAGAAAAATACAACCTTCCAAAACTCTATCAGAAAGAATCTAAAAATCTCAATAGGCCAATCACTATGGAAGAAATTGAAGCAGTAATCAAAAAGCTTCCAGCAAATAAAACCCCGGGGCTAGTCGGCTTCACAGGGGAGTTTTAGCAAACATTGAAGGAAGAATTAAAACCTATCCTCCTGAGACTATTCCAAAAAATTCAAGAGGAAGGAACACTTCCAAGCTCATTTTATGAAGCCAGCATTACCCTAATACCAAAACCAGATAAAGACAACACAATGAAAGAGAATTACAGGCCAATATCCCTCATGAACATAGCTGCCAAAATCCTCAACAAAATCCTAGCAAATTGGATCCAGCAGTGCATCAGACAGATCATACACCATGACCAAGTAGGATTTATCCCAGGGATGCAAGGATGGTACAATATCCACAAATCAATAAATGTGATACATCACATAAACAAATTGAGAGATAAAAACCACATAGTCATATCAGTTGATGCAGAAAAAGCATTTGACAAAATCCAACACTCATTCTTTTTTTTATCTTCACATTTTTTTAATTACAGAAAGCTTTACAAAGATTAGTACATATATCTCTTTTTCCCCCTGCCCTTCTCCCAGCCGCCCCTACCCCCACAGTGTTTTGTGTCCATTGGTTATGCTTAAATGCATAGACAAAAGTCCCTTGGCTGATCTGTTAACCACCCCCCCAACTTCCCTGTCCTTGTTGCTGTAATTTGACAGTCTGTTTGATGTTGCTCTGCCTCTGTATCTATTTTTGTTCACCAGTTTATAATGGTTATTATTATCCGTAGATGAGTGAGGACATGTGGTATTTTTCTTTCATTAACTGGCTTATTTGACTTAGCATTATGTTCTCCAGCTCCATCCATACTGCTGCAAATGCTAAGAACTTCTTCCTTTTTACAGCAGCATAGTATTCCATTGTCAACACTCATTCTTGATAAAACCTCTCAGCAAGGTGGGAAGAAAAGGATCATTCTTCAACATAATAAAAACCATATATGACAAACCAATAGCCAACATCATACTCAAAGGGCAAAAACTAAAACCATTTCCCTTAAGAACAGGAACAAGATAGGGATGCCCACTCTTACCACTCTTGTTCGACATAGTACTGGAAGTTCTAGCCATTGTGATCAGACAAAAAGAAGAAATAAAAGGCATCCACATTGGAAAAGAAGAAGTAAAACTGTCCTTATTTGCACATGACATGATATTGTAAATAAAAAACCCTACAGACTCCATCAAAAAATTATTAGACTTAATAAATGAATTCAGCAAAGTAGCAGGATACAAAATTAATGCCAAGAAATCTATGGGCATTCCTATACACCAATTGTGAACTTACAGAAAGAGAGACTGAAAAAGCAATCCCATTTACCATCACACTACAAAAATTAAGATACCTAGGAATAAACTTAACTAAAGAGGTAAAAGACCTCTTCTCAGAAAACTACAGGACATAGAAAAAAGAGATAGAGGAAGACAGAAAGAGATGGAAGCACATACCATGTTCATGGATTGGTAGAATCAATATCATCAAAATGTCCATACTACCCAAAGCAATCTGTAGATTCAATGCAGTCCCCATTAAAATACCAACAGCATATTTCACAGACCTAGAACAAACTCTCCAAAAATTCATCTGGAATAAAAAAAGACCCCGAATACCTGCAGCAAGCCTGAGAAAGAAGAACAAAGTAGGTGGGATCTCCATACCAGATATCAAGCTGTATTACAAAGCCACTGTTCTCACAACTGCCTGGTACTGGCACAAGAATAGACACATAGATCAATGGAATAGAATAGAGAACCCAGAAATCGATCTGAACCAATGTGCTCAATTAATACTGGACAAAGGAGGCAAGAACATACAATGGAGTCAAGACAGTCTCTTCAATAAATAGTGTGAGAAAATTGGACAGATACATGCAAAAAAATGAAACCAGACCACCAACTTACATCACACACAAAAATAAACTCAAAATGGATAAAGGACTTAAACATAAGATGGGAAACCATACAAATACTAGAGGAATACAAAGGCAACAAAATCTCAGACATATGCCAAAGCAATTTCTTCACTGATACAGTTCCTAGGACATTGGAAACTAAAGAGAAGATAAACAAATGGGACTACGTCAAAATAAAAAGCTTCTACACAGCAAAAGAAACAATCAACAAAACAACCAAGAAAGCCCACTGCATCGGAGAACATATTTGTCAATGTTAGCACTGATAAAGGTTTAATCTCCAACATTTATAGGGATCTCATACAACTTAACAAAAGGAAGATAAACAACCCAATCAAAAAATGGGTAAAGGACCTAAATAGACACTTTTAAGCCAAGAGACATATGAAAACTTGCTCAAAGTCACTATTCGTGGGAGAGATGCAAATCAAAACAACAATGAGGTACCATCTCACACCTGTAAGAATGGCTATAATCGACAAATCAAGAAAGGACAAGTGCCGGAGAGGATGCGGAGAAAAAGGAACACTCATGGACTGCTGGTGGCAATGCAGACTGGTGCAGCCACTGTGGAGAACAGTATGGAGTTTCCTCAAAAAATTAAACATGGAGCTCCCTTTTGACCCTGTGATCCCACTGCTGGGAATATATCCTAAGAAACCAGAAACTATGCAGGCCAGAAGGGAGTGGCAAGAAATATTCAAGGTGATGAATAGCAAGATTACTCTACCCAGCAAAGCTATCATTTAGAATTGAAGGTCAGATAAAGAGCTTCATAGACAAGAAAAAGATAAAGGAGTTCATCACCACCAAACCAGTATTATATGAAATGCTGAAGAGCATTCTTTAAAAAGAGGAATAAAAAAAAGGTGAAGATAAAAAATTATGAACAACAATGTGACAACAAATACATATCTATCAACAAGTGAATCTAAAAATCAAATGAATAAAAAATCTGATGAACAGAATAAACTGGTGAATGGAATAGAATCAGCAGTATGGAAATGGAAGAGCCTGACGATTCTCAGAGAGAAGGGGGTGTGGCGGGGGTGTGGGAAGAGAGTAGACAAAGATCTTAAATGCATGTATGCAGTACCTATGGACATAGACAATAGAGTGGCAAGGGCGTGGGGTGGGAACTGGGTGGAGGTGAGCTATGGGGACAAAAAAGAGGGACATCTGTAATAATTTCAAAAATAAATATTTTTTTAAAGTAAATGGATGAGAAAAGAAATATCATACAAATGGAAATGAAGAAAAGCATGGGTAGTAAAACTTACATCAGACAAAACATACTTTAAAACAAAGCATATAATAAGAGACAAAGGAAAGCATTACTTAATGATAAAGGGATCAATCCAATAAGAGAATATAACCCTTATAAACATTTATGTACACAATACAGGAGTACCTAAATGTATAAAACAAATATTGATGGGAAGAAAGGGAGAGATAGATAGTAATACAGTCACAGTAAGGAAATTTTAGTGACCCATTGACATCACTTGATAGATCTTCTAGACATAAAATCAAGCAGGAAACAGCAGTCTTAAGTAAAACAGTAAACCATATAAATTAAATTGATATTTTCAGAGTATTTTACCCCAAAGCAGCAGAATATACATTATTTTCAAAAGCATATGGATGATTTTCTAATATAGACCACATATCAGGACACAAAGCAAGTCAAAATAAATTTACAAAGGTTAAAATCATAGCAAGCATCTTTTCAGATTACAATGGTATGAAACTAAAATAAATTACAAGAATAAAAACTGAAAAACGCACAAACACATTGAGGCTTAATAACATGTTCCTAAACAATGAATGGGTTAACAATGAGATCAAAGAAGAAACCAAAAGATATATTGAGACAAATGAAATTGAGAACACAACAATACAAAAACCATGGACACAGTGAAAGCAGTCCTAATAGAGAAATTCATAGCATTACAGACCTAGTTCAAGAATCAAGAAAAATCTCAAATGAATAATCTAAGCTTACACCCAAAGGAATTAGAAAAATAACAAGAAAGCCCAAAGTGAGAAGAAAGGAAATTATATAGATCAGAGCAGAAATAAATGAAATAGAGTCTACAAAACAAATACAAAAGATCAATGAGACCAAGAGCTGATAGTCTGAAAAGAGAAGCAAGATTGATGAACTTTTAACCAGAATCATCAAGAAAAGAAGAGAAAGGACTCAAATAACATCAGAAATGAAAGAGGAGAAGTAAAAACTGCACCACAGAAATATAAAGGATTGTAAGAAAATATTACGAACAATTATATGCCAACAGAACAGACTATCTGGAAGAAATAGATATATTCTTAGAAAAATATCCTAGAAACATACAATTTTCCAAAGCTGAATCAGGAACATACAGAGGAACTAAATAGACCAATTACAACTAATGAAATTAAAGCAGTAATAAAAACTCCCAACAAACAAAAGTCCTGCACAGGATGCCTTCACAGATGAATTTTACCAAACATTCAAAAAAAATTAACACCTATCCTTCTCAAAATATTCCAAAAAACTCAAGAGAAGGTAAGACTCACAAACTCATTTCACAAGGCCAGAAGTATCACAATTCCAAAACCAGATAAGCACACTACAAAGAAAGAAAATTATAGGCCAATATCCCTGATGAACATAGATGCTAAAATATTTAATAAAGTATTAGCAAACAGAATCCATAAATACATTTAAAAGATCATACACCATGATCAAATGAAGGATTTTGAAGAATAAAAACCACAAGATCACCCGGGACAGTGTGGCAAAGTGGTTGAATATCAACACATGAACCAAGAGGTCACAGGTTCAATTCCCAGTTAGGGCACATGCCTAGGTTGTGGGCTCAATCCCCAGTAGGGGTATGCAGGAGCCAGATGATGGATGATGTTCCTCTAAAAACCACATGATCATATCAATAAATGCAGAAAGAACATTTGATGAAATCCAGCACCCATTTATGATAAAAAAATAACAACTTTCAGCAAAGTGGGAACAGAGGAAACATATTTCAAAATAATAAAAGCCATGTAATACAAACTCACAGTCAACATTATACTCAATGGACAAAAACTACAAGTGTTCCCCTTATGATTGGGAACAGAAAAAGACACTACAAGAAAAGAAAACTATAGGCCAACATTCCTGATGAATATAGATGTAAAAACCCTCAACAAAATATTAGCAAACCAAATTCAACAGCATATGAAAAGGATCATACATCATGATTAAGTGGGATTTATTCATGGGATACAAAGTTGGTTAAACATATAAAAATCACTAATTGTTATATATGACATTAACAAGAATGAAGGATAAAAACCAGAGGATCCTCAAGAGATGTAAAAAATTATTAGAAAATTTTAACACATTTTCATAATAAAAACACTCAACAAGCTAAGAAAAGAAGGAAACTACCTCAACATAATAAAAGCCATATATGAAATACCCAGTGAACATCATACTCAATGGTGAAAGGCTGAAAGCATTTTCTTTAAGATTAGGAACAAGTTGAGGATGCCTGCTTTAGCCACTTCTTTTCAACACAATACTGGATGTCCTAGCCAGAGAAATTAGGAAATGAAAAGAAATAAAAACATCCATCCAAATTGGAAAGGAAGAAGCAAAATGATCTCTGTTCATATATGTAATACTAGAGGCCCGATGCATGGATTCGTGCACCGGTGGGGTCCCTTAGCCTGGCCTGTGCCCTCTTGCAATCCAGGATATAGTAGTACACAAAGCAGCAGGCAGCCAGGGAGGAGCCCAAACCCAAGCCTGGCATGGCACCCCTCCAGCTTATCCCAGCCCTACTGTGCCTGCTACTGCCGCCATTTGGTAGGTGCACTGCCACTCTGCAGCGGTCTCCACGTGCCTATCCTAGGGCAATACCAGTCAGTCCTGATGCCAGTCCAGATCCCTGCCCCAGTCCAGATCGGGGAGGGGCACACAGGAGGAGTGTCTGTGGGAGAGGCTCACGCCACCACTGCAGAACTTGCCAGCCATGAACCCAGCATCTGGCACCCATCAGTCAGCTGAGCAGTGTTCCCACTGTGGAAGCGCATTGACCACCAGGGGGCAGTTCCTGTGTTGAGCGTCAGCCACCTGGTGGTCAGTGTGCATCATAGCGACCAGTCAAATGATCACTTAGGCTTTTATATAGAGAGATTCTATATAGAAAACCTTTATACATATGTTATGTGTGTGTGTGTGTATCAAGATTTCGCACAAAATGTTAAAACTAATAAATGAATTCAGCAAAGTAGCAGGATACAACATGCAAAAATCAGTTGCATTTCTATAAACTAACAAATAATCTGAAAAGAAAATTAACAATTCCATTTATAATAGCATCAAAATAATACTTAGGAATTAATTTAACCAAAGAGATAGAAGACTTATACAATGAAAACTATAAGACATTTATAAACAAAATTACAGAAGACATAAATAAATGCACACATTCTATTTCAGACTCAAGGATTGGAAGACTTAAAATTGTTAAAATATCAATACTACCCAAAGTGATCTAGGGATTTCATGCAATCCCTATCAAAATTCCAATGGTGTTTTTTGCAGAAATATAAAAGGTCATCCTAAAATTTATATGGAATTTCGAGGGGCTCTGAATAACCAAAATAATTCTGAAAAAGAACAAACCTGGAGGACTCACACTATCTGATTTCAAAACTTACTACAAAGGTACAGTAATAAAGACAACATGATACAGAGACAAACAGACATACAAAGCAATGAAATAGAGAACCCAGAAATAAGCTCTTACATATATGGTGAAATGATTTTCAACAAGAATATTGAGACCATTTAATGGGAAAAGACAGTCTTCCCAACAAATAATGCTAGGAAAACAGGATATCACATGCAAATGAATGAAGTTGGACCTTTACCATACACAAAAATTAACTCAAAATTATCTGTGACCTAAATATAAAACCTAAAACTGTAAAAAGCCTAGAAGAAAACAAAGGGGGGAAATCTTCATAATATTAGATTTGGCAATGATTTCTTATATATAACACCAAAAGAATAGGAAGCAAAAGAAAAAACAGACAAACTAGATTTCCTTTAAAAAATTTTAAATATGTATCAGATGACAACATCAACAAAGTAAAAAGGCAACTCACACTGTTGGATAAAATATTTGCAAATCATATATATGGTAAGGGATTAATATCCAAGGTACATGAAGAATCCCTAAACTCAACAATAAGAAAGTGAATAACCCAATTTAAAAATGGGCAGAGAATTTGAATAGACATTTCTCCAAAGCAGATATGCAAATAGACAAAAAACTCACATGAAAAGATGGCCAACATCACTAATCATTAGATAAATGTAAATCAAAATACATGTGATACCACTTCACATCCATTATGACGTAAGATAAAAAAACATACACACATGCACAGAAAACAAGAGTTGGCAAGGAGATGGAGAAATTGGAACCACTGTACACTGTTGGTAAAAATGTAAAATTGTACATTCATTGTGAAAACAGTACAACAGTTCCTCAAAAATTAATAATAGAATCATTATATTTCTGCAAAAAACACCATTGGAATTTTCATAGGGATTGCATGAAATCCCTAGATCACTTTGGGTAGTATTGATATTTTAACAATTTCCAGCAAAGTCTACTTCTGAGTATATATATCCACCAAAGTTGAAAGCAGGTCCTCAAAGAAATATTTTTACACTCATGTTCATAGCAGCATTACTCACAATAGCTAAAATTTGCAAGTTTTATTTTCCATCAGTAGTTGAATAGATAAGCAAAGTGCGGCATATACATACAATGGAATATTCTTCAGCCTTAAAAAGGAAGGATATTCTAACAACAAGGATAAAACTCTGCTAAAAAGAAGTCAGTCACAAAAACACAAATACTGCATGATGATTCCACTTACTAAATGTATCAGTTAATAATGCAGATTTTTTTTCAATAGATGGAGTTACACATATGTTGATATATATGCAATTTGATATGTATGCTGTTTTGTTGTATTGATAGCAAGCTTCAAAACTTCATATGTCAAATTTGCTGAAGATGTTAATGAAGCATAGTAACCTCCATCTTGGATAAAAACTGCTGTTTAAAATTTTAACCCTGCTATTCTGGTTTCTGTAAACATTTGCTTGCTTAAATAATAGGGAAAGTAAGACTACTCCCCATTCCAGAGAGGCCATAAACTATGCCCCAGACAGAGTTGTCAGTGCTGGCACCAGACCAGGCCTTGAGATATGGTCTCACAGCCTGTCCCAGTTCACAGGACTTTTTATCAGAAGATCCGGAAGTCTCATTCCAAATTTGGAAAACAAAGAGCTGAAAAACATAGAAATAAGGGAGACTTCCACCATATTGGGCCCAGAATTTGAGAAGCAAGATTTTCCTCTGGGCCCGTTAGCACTAGTGAACAGACTTCAAATAAATTTGGCTTATTGATTAAGGCGTCTTCTGAGTTACAATATAACATTAATATCATAGATATTTTTACGCTTAAAAATGTTGAATTTCATGCCAAAAAACGAGCATTTGCAGGAAGTTTTAATTCATTACTTTATTTTGAAGAAAAAGTTATCATATAATTCGGGAAGCTTATGGTAAACATGCTCCATCTCAAGATACTTGTGAACACTGGTTTAAACGCTTTAAAAGTGATGATTTCGATGTGAAAGACAAAGAATGTCCAGGTCAACCAAAAAAGTTTGAAGGCCAACAATTACAAGCATTATTGGATGAAGATGTATGTCAAAGTCAAAAACAATCTGCAGAAAGATTAAACGTTGCTTAGCAAACCATTTCCAATCATTTACAAGCAATGGGAAAGATTTTAAAGGAAGGAAAATGGGTGCCACATCAACTGAACGAAAGACAAATGGAAAACTGAAAAGTCATCAGTAAAATGTTGCTTCAATGGCACAAAAGAAAGTCTTTTTTGCATTGAATTGTGACTGGCAATGAAAAGTGGATTTATTTTGAGAATCCCAAATGCACAAAATCATAGGTTGATCCAGGTCAACATCGACTACAAGCAAAATCACTTCAGAAAGAAGACAATGCTCTGTGTTTGGTGGGATCAGGAAGGTGTGGTGTATTATGAGCTTCTAAAACCAGGTGAAACCATTAATACTGATCGCTACTAATAACAAATAATCAATTTGAACCACACTTTGATCGTGAAACAACCAGAATGTGCCAGAAGACATGGCAAAATAATTTTGCTTCATGATGACGCACCATCACACACTTCAGAACCAAAGACACGTTACAAGATCTTGCCTGGAAAGTATTAACCCACCAGCTATATTCGCCAGACCTTGCTCCTTCAGATTACACTTGTTCCGATCAATGGCAAATGCACTTTCTGAGTAGAACTTCAAAACATATGAAGAAGTGGAAAATTGGGTCTCTGAATGGTTTGCCTCAAAACAAGAAAAGATCTATTGGGATGGTATCCACAAATTACCTGAAAGATGGGGGATATGTGTAGCTACCGATGGACATTACTTTGAATAAAAACACTTTTGATGTTTCTCTTGAAATTTTTGTATTTTCTTTGATTACAAAATCTGCATTATTAACTGGTACACCTGGTATATGAGATACCTAGAATAGTCAAATTCATAGAGGCAGAAAGTAGAATGGTAGTTTCCAGGGCTGATAGGAAGGGGAATAAAGAGTTATTATTTAATTGATAAATAGTTTCAAATTTGCAAGATGCAAAGAGTTCTGGAAACAGATTGTGCTGATGGTTGCTGAATACAAATATACTTAATACCACTAAGGTATATATTTAATGGTTAAAATAGTAAATTTATGTTGCGTATTTTAACACAAAAAAAACACTAGAAAAAGTTTTATTGGAAAATAGCTATACACAGATATTTGTCTATGCCTCCTTTTGTACTATAATGTTAGAGTTGAGGAGCTGCAACAGAAACTGTGGTCCACAAACCTAAAATATATACTATCTTGACCTTTAAGAAAAAGTCTGTCACTGTGAATTAGATAAAGACAGGTAGCATGTCTACAAAGTCTAAAGATGAGATGAACTAAGAAGAGTAGTTAATACATTGCATATTAGAACTGAAATTCACAAAGATCAGAACTAAAAAAGATAAGCTGTAACACTCAAGTTGAAACTTAATAGCTTAAAAATTATGTGTGAGATAACAAAAAACATATATTTGACTCTACCTGCAGCTCCTGGGCAGACCTCCTAAAATGCTTGTAATTTCCTAAGTGATGACACTAGCAATATCTCCTGTTCTAATATTTGGAATATTTGGGGTTTTTTTTACCCCATCCTAAAACTCTTGTAAATCATTTTTTATTGCCAAATAATACTCCATGATATGGGTGTACCACATTTTGTTTATCTATTCAATCAGTTAATAGACATTTTAGTTGATTCCACATTTTAGTATTAAGAATTGCACATTTTTAGTATTAAAAATAATGCTGCTATGAGCATTTCTATTTGTATGGACATATGTTTAACTCAAGCATGGAGTAACTTGGTCCATGGTAGGTAAATCTCTAATTCTGACTGCTTCCAAAGCTGCTGCACCATTTTACATTCCTACAAGCAGTTTATGAGGGTTACAATTTTTCTGTACAATATGGGTATGTGCCCTGACCTGGGTGGGATGACACTCCAACCAGCTGAGCCACAGCAAACAGGGCTTCTCTGTCTTTTTTATTCTAGCCATCCCAGTGAGTGTGAAGTGGTTTCTCATTGTGGTTTTGATTTGCATTTCTCTGATGGCTAATGATGTTGAGCATCTTTTTAAGTGCTTATTCCCCAGTAATTCTGATGCACACTGATGTTTGAGAACCACCAAGAGGTCTATAAGTAATTTAAGGTCCCTTTTAACATTAATGATCCCATTAAGACAGTGCCAGAGAGTTATATCACTTAAAGAACTATACTTGCTCATGTCTTCCTGTTCCACTTGACACTGACCTGCAGGTTAACCTAGTCTAACTCCTATTTTATAAAGTCATGATTATCTTATTCCTTTTTCATTTTATTTTAAAAATTTTTAATATAAAATTTAAAATTAACTTGACTATTGATTATTTAAATCATTAAACAAGCAATTCCATCTTCTAATTCAATCAGCACAATAGCAAATATTGTTCACTGTGAGTATGTATTGAGATAGATAGATATAGATTCAATATGTATTCATGGAATTTTAGTCTTTAGAGAAAAGAAAATCAATTCTTCTGTACCTTTCATTATCCATCAGCAGTTTAGTGATGCTCAGACAGATGTCTAAAGACATGTCAAGATGTAGTATTTCCATGCAAGCTAACAAAGAGAAAAAAGAATTAATCATGTCAGTTTCATTTATGAGGAAGCTTATTACTTCAATAATTTTTCTCTGTTGAAAATCTACTTTCCAAATATTTTCCATATATCATGTTTTACCTAAAATTTATCAAAATCTTTTAATGAAGTAATAATATACAAAGCTAGAGAAAATGCAGTGAAACAGGCACTCTTAAATGTATGACAAAGTAACCTTTTGAAAAGCAATTTTGGCAATACTATATGCTAAGAACACAGTGGTTAAGAGCTTGAAGTGTGAAGTCTGAAAGACCTATATTTGAAACAACTTGTCACCTGTGTGGCCATAGGCAAGTTACATAGATTTTCCACACCTTAGTTTTGTCATCTGTAAAATGGGGACTATATCACCAACAATCTCTTGGGGGTGATTGAGAGGGTTACATGAGATAATATATATAAACTAGGGGCCTGGTGCACGAAATTCATGCACGGGGGGAGGGTGGGGGTCCCTCAGCCCAGCCTGCCCCCTCTCACAGTCTGGAACCCCTCAGTGGATGTCCTATGATGGCCCCAGTCTGCCAGGCGCCTTTTGTGTGTGTGTGTATGTGTGTGTGTGTATGTGTTGCCACTGGGGACCCACCCCCAGCCACATCTGAGGCTTGGAGCAGTCCTCCTGTGTGTGTCTACCTGCTGGGGGCCTGCCCCCAGGCACACCATCGATGCTTGGAGCAGGCACTCCTTCTATGTTGATCTCTTGCCCTCCCCTACATGTTGTTCTCTTTTTTGAGCTGTGGCCAGGGCTGGGTGCTGCCTGCCTCCCAAGCTTGCCTACTGCCCATCTTCCTCCAGCCACCAGAAAGCAGGGAAAACCTCACCTCATGGTCAGGCCAGCCTTTTCCTGCTCCCTGATCCCCAGAAGGGATCTGGGGAGCCGCCAAGCAGGCCCCCAGCCCCCAAGAGCTTGCTTTCCCGCTCCCCAGTGCCTCCCAAAGGGCCTGGGGCCGCCAACTCTTTCCCACTCACTGGTCCCCTGCCGCCTTCCTTTCCCACTCCCTGGTGCCGCCAAGGGGTCTGGGGAGCTGCCAAGCAGGACCCCGGCCCCTGCAGCCTTGCTTTCCTGCTCTCCGGTGCCCCGCAAAGGGCCTGGGCAGCCGCCAAGCAGGCCAAGATGCCCCCACTGCCTCTTTCCCACTCACTGGTCCCCTGCTGCCTTGCTTTCCCGCACCCCGGTGCCCTGCAAGGGGCCTGGGAAGCCCACCAGACAGGCTGCTGACCCCCTGCTGCCTCTTTCCCACTCGCTGGTACCCTGCTGCCTTGCTTTCACACTCCCTGGTGCCCTGCAAAGGGCCTAGGCAGCCACCAAGCAGGCCAAAACGCCCCCGCCGCCTCTTTCCCACTCACTGGTACCCTGCTGCCTTGCTTTCACACTCCCTGGTGCCCTGCAAAGGGCCTAGGCAGCCACCAAGCAGGCCAAGACTCCCCGCCACCTCTTTCCTGCCCCCTGATGCCCCTCAAAGGGCCTGGGCAGCCGCCAAACAGGGCCCCGGCCCCCATCGCCTCTTTCCCGCTCCCCGGTGCCCCGTAAAGGGCCTGGGGAGCCACCAAGCAGGTCGCCAACCCTGTCGCCTCTTTTCGACTCACTGGTCCTGGGTCCTGCACTGTTCCGCCCTGCAGCCGCTCTATGCACTCAGGAGGTCCCTCAGCCTGGCCTGTGACCTCTCACAGTCTGGGACCCCTCTGGGGATGTCCACCTGCTGGCATGCCTGACCAGCCTGGGTGAGGGGCTGATGCCTTTTGCAGGCTGGCCAAGCCCCCCAGTAACGTCCCTCACTCCATTGGGTTGTGGCCAGCATGGGTGTTGGGCTGATTGGCGCTTTCAGGCTTTAAGGCTGCCCACAGCTCCCATTGACCCAATGTCCCAGCAAGGCTGGCTGGATGCAGGTTTCTGGGATTTGTTTATCTTCTATAATTGATACACTGTTCCTTTAAGCCGAGGCCTCCTAGTAACGAAGCCTCTCTGCTTCACCTCGGGCGTCTATAATGAGACAATGTTACTCTTAGTGGTCAGCCAGGCCTGCTGTTTCCTTCAGCTCCCGAGGATTCTATGATTGATACTTTGTTGCAAACATGTTTTGCTTGAGGCAGGATAAGCAGAGTGGGCCGCAGTTTCGGTTTCACTCCTGCTGCAATGGAAGCTGCCATTTACTCAGGTCCGTGAATGGCGGCCTCCATGTTGGCTGGGCTAATTTGCATACAGTTGTTCTGACTGGCTGGTGGGGGTGGCTTACTCATTCCGAAGAAATGGTTAATTTTAATATTATGCCTTTATTAATTTAGATTACACAGCAAAGCACCTATCACTTAGTAAGCACTCAATAAATAAATGACAGCTGTAGCCTGGCGAGTATGGCTCAGTGGTCAATCTCTGAACCCTGAGGTCATGATTTGATTCCTGTTCAGGGCACATGCTCAGGTTGTAGGCTCAATCCCTAGTGGGGGGCATGCTGGAGGCAGCCGATCAATGATTCTCTCTCATCTTTGATGTTTCTCTCTCTCTCTCTCTCTCTCTCTCTCTCTCTCTCTCTCTCTCCCTGCCTCTCTGAAAATCAATAAAAATATATCAAAAAAAAATAAATGACAGCCGCTATTATTATTTCTTATACTCAGAAATTGTATTTCTGAAAAGTCATCTGATGTAAATACGGGAAAATGTTTATTAACAAAGATATTAAAAGCAATGCAGATTATAACAACAATAAAAAGAAAATATATTCTGAGTGTGAACTGTAAAGCCAGGAACTATGTGCTTGGTGCTGGCCAACACTGGACAAAATACAAAATCCCTGCTGTTAAGGAGCTTATATTCCAGTACGTGGTGGACTATGGATATTTTTAGTATTTACCAAAAACTTCTTTTAGGTATGCACCACCTTTCTATAATAAAAAATTGTATACTTTTAAATTTTATTTTTATATAACAAAAAATACCAGCAAAATTCTAATGCCAGCACTTAGGCTGACCATTTTAGGAGTAAAATACTTTTACTAGCAAAGAAATGAACAGACAATAAAAATCCAAGTTTCATACATTCTCTCAATAAAAAGATAACTATTATCTTAAACTATGGAAAACTTAAGAGTCAGGGAATTCGTTTAATTTGTACTCTGAAATTGTAACTTCATTAGTCTGAATATCAACAGTATCTAGATTGAGTTAAGTAAAACAATCTGGGAATAAAAAATAATTTCACTTTAAACTCTGCTTCTTATCTACATTTTGATAAAAACTGTAATGGGGAAATCTAGTCCAAAATTAATCAACTTCACAACTGGGTGACTCCTATAATCTCTCTGGTCTTCCCACACAGCATTAGTTTGGGTAAGCCTATTCCTTTAATTCATTAGTTGGTTTATTTATTCCCTTAGTGCAAACAAAATAGAGTTGTTTTCCTAGTTCCTAACATTTTTCAACCTGCGTATATTGAGATGAAAACCTAGAGATACAGAATCCTCTGTACATTTCAGCTTCTGAGGTCTCTTAGTGATTGGTTAGCATTCTAGAGGTAACAGAAAATTTCAGCAGTACCACATTAGCACTAAATTTAGAGCTACTTCCAAATATGATTGTTGACCTATTTATTACAAATTGTTATTTACTGGATAATCAGTTATTATACCAACATAATTTTATTTTTTCATAGTTTTATTGATGTCAGTGAGGAAGGGACAGGGAAAGAGAGATAGAAACATCAATGATAAAAGAGAATCATCGATTAGCTGCCTCTTGCACATCCCACACTGGGGATCGAGCCAGCAACCTGGGCATGTGTCCTGACTGGGAATCGAACCATGACCTCCTGATTCAACTCTCAATCATTGAGCCACTCTGGCTAGAACTAACATAATTTTATATAGTAAAAATAATGCAGCTCTATAATATAACTATATTTTTATATAGTAA
Organism: Murina feae; assembly: GCA_004026665.1. Classification (NCBI taxonomy): domain Eukaryota; kingdom Metazoa; phylum Chordata; class Mammalia; order Chiroptera; family Vespertilionidae; genus Murina; species Murina feae. Next base: position 4,650 of record PVJC01018023.1, on the reverse strand, counting down.
AAAACTAAAGCATGTATCCATTAAAAGAATTTAGAATAAGTTATTTTTATGACTAAACATAATTTAAATACTGTTAAGAGGCCAGTGTACATGAAGAGATTTGTTTCCCTCATTTAATACATCTATATAGTAGTGATAATAATAATAACTACAATAATAATTATTATTACATACTAACTATACGCCAGGTATGGTGCTAAATGTTCTATATACATTTTCTCATAGGATTCTCAAAACAACACAATGAAGTAGACAGTACTATTATATCACTTTCAAAGATGAAGAAATTAAATACAGAAATGTTAAGTAACTTGCCAAAAGACCCACAGCTATATAACAGGATGTTTACTTTGTAATGTGTATAATCTAGTCCCCTGAGAATTTTGAAAAACAAATAATTTTTATATAAGTAGTTATAAAAACCACAACATTACAAAGGCTTTTTAGTCAATATGTAATCTTTCTTTATGGTAGTAGACAACTTAAGGAGGGTTGAAGAGCTGCAATTCTCTATTAGACTAAAAGAAAACTCATGGCTTTTATTCAACTCTTTTACTACCTATTAAATTTGCTACTGTTCTCTCCTTTCTCTTTTTCCTCTTGGCTAACAATCTTCTCTCTTTCTTATGTGATTATTTTCCTTCTCAGTCACCATCAAATTATACTACAAAATACCTTATAGTCAACAAATAGGTGGTTAAATTTAAGAACTGCACTTCACACACAAAGATGATACCTTCAAGGAGTTCTTCATCGGCTGTTTCACCCTTCAAGAGGATTTTTATCTTCAAGAAAAGCCCGGCTGGGTTTAAATGTTCCTATTTTAAAGAAATCACAATTACATTAAAACTGTGGAATATAAAAGACAATTTTCAAGTAATTGCCTGTTTTATTCAACCACAGCAGGATGACTCATAATAAAAGGAAATCAAAATTATAAAAGAACAGATCATAGCATCCAGTATATCTCTAGGGATGTTTTCTGATATTTTATTCAATCTAAATGAAATGATATGAGGAAAAGAACATGTAAATATTTCCACTGAGTGCAAACATTTAAATGGCAAGGTCAATACTTATTAGTAAACTGTATATCTTGGTAAACAAAACCCAAAAAATCAATTATAATTGGATGTGGTTTCTTTGAGATCTTAACAGATATAGCATGCTAGAAACAATGGTTGAATGAAATAGGAAACACATTGTCTTTCTATCTATAGAATATGCCTGTCATATTTACCATTCATAACGATGAACTCTGAATCGTTTTTCCAAGTCCTATTAGCTAGCCTTAAGCCATTTGTGGTCTCTAGCCTGGTTCCACTTTTTCCTGATAGGGTACATCTTTAAATAGCTGGCTAAGATTAAAAGTGCAATGTAGGCCACAGAATAGAATTTTTCTCAAATACAAAGCCAATTATCCTCTACATGAACCTCATACTCATCAAACTGAAAATGATTATAGCTATCCATGTGTGAGATGCCTTAAGTATGGAAAGTTAGAGAAAGTAAGCACTGGTATTAAAAGCTTTTGCAAATATACATGACATAAATACAAAGAATAAAGTTGCAAATTTTAATCTATTCTATTACTACCTTTCCTAACAGGCATCCTATATAATAAAAGGGTAATATGCAAATTGACCCTAACAGCAGAATCACTGGGAATGACTGGTCACTATGACACACACTGACCACCAGGGGGAAGACGCTCAATGCAGGAGCTGCCCCCTGGTGGTCAGTGCACTCCCACAGGGGGAGCTCTGCTCAGCCACAAACCAGGCTGACGACTGCCAGCACAGTGGTGGTGGTGGGAGCCTCTCCTGCCTCCTCAGTAGTGCTAAGAATGTCAGACTGCAGCTTAGGCCTGCTCCCCACTGGAAAGTGGACATCCCCCAAGGGCTCCCGGGCTGCCAGAGGAATGTCTGGCTGCCAGCTTAGGCCTGATCCCCCGGGGAGCAGGTGCACAAATTTTTGTGCACCGGGCCTCTAGTGTTGAAATATGTCTGAGGCTCAATTACTACTTATCTTTGATGCACAGGTTGTCCAAATCTTGGTAGGATCTGTTTTCCTTTAGTCTATAATACTCACACAAGTTATATTGTTTCTTTCCTTTATTTCCTTTACCAAACAACTCCAGAGAATGGATAATACTTTGCTTTTATTGTATCATCATCTATGCACTTCCATAATCATTTGCACTGTAGTATCCATCCTTACCGTATCTTGAAACTAAGCTTTCAAAATTCATAAATATCAGTTAAATCTATCAGCTTTCTCCCTACCATCAATCTCCTTGTGTTATCTGTAATTGTTCTCATTATCATTTCTCACATTTCTTAAGTTTCTGTTTACTTTGTTTTCATTTTCTTTTTACCAAAAAGTTATTGGAAAACAGGATCAAGGAATAACAAATTTGCAAGGCAAGTACTGTGAATATTGTTTTGTGGATGAGGAATCTGAGGCCCCTATGGAGTAATTTACCCAGAGTCAGACAGTTGCAAAGTGGTAGGATTGAAATTTGAATTCAGATCTCTGTGAATCTAAAGGCCATAATCTTTCCACTATAATATGCTGCATTGCTTGAAGCTCTTTTTACCCTTGGCCTGCCTGTCCAGTTCTCTTGCAAGCTCTAAAGAGTACTTTTCCATTTTTCACTGTGAAGTGTATCATATACACACACAAGATTATAGAAAAATCAATCTTACAGAATAATATAAAACAATGTACTCACCCATGTACTCACTACATAAGTTAAGAAATAGAACACTCAGCACATTAGAGGCCTCCAATGTACACTTGCCATTTGTATTCTCTTCACTTACTCACAGAGATAAACTACCTTGAATTTTGTGCAGCAATTCCCTTTCTCTTCTTTATATTGTTTAGTTTTACCTGCATATGAACTTCATTCAAACAGAATCATAATGTATATAAATTCTTCTGTGACTTGCTTCTTCATTCAATATCATAATTTTAAGATTCATTTATGTGGATGCATGAAACTAATCTATTTGTTTTCATTACTCTATAGTGTGATCCTTGGAGTGTATTGCCCTCATCAACATCACCTGAAAACTTGTTAAAAACGCAGACCCCACCCAAACCTATTGAATCAAAAATTCTGAGGATGAGGCCCAGCAAATAAAGTATGTGTGGTTTTAGAAAAATGTATGATATCATTATTATTGATTTATATTAAGAAAAGTTTCCACATTTCAACATAAATTCTAGTACCTGTTTAATAAGGTAGTAAATAAGGAAATTATGTTTTAATAGACTTTCTGGTTAATATTTATGAATGCTAAAGTTTGAAAATGACTACTCTATATGGTATTCCACTGTATGACAATTTATTTACCTAGACTACTTTGAACACTTGAGTTGCTTTCAACCCAACTGCTATTATGAACAATCTGGGCATCAGCTTTCTGTACATTTCTCATAGTATACAAATGCAAGAACTGTTGCCACTTGCATGCACATTCAATCAAGGCCAGGGATCAAACCTGAGACCTTTCAGTGCCCAGGATGACACTCTAACCACTAAAGACACCAGCCAGGGTGCAACATCAATGTTTTAAAAATCAACTGTATTTCTATATACTACTAATTAACCATTCACAAGTGAAATTAAGAAAATAATTCCATTTATAATAGCATCTAAAATAATAAAATACAATGGAAGCTCAGTTCTCGAATTTAATTTGAAAACCAAATCTTTTTTCCCCATTTTATTTTCCAAATAATGTAAATTGCCCAGCCATAGTAGCCCAGTGGATTGAGCATCATCCCTTGCACCAAGAGGTCACAGGTTTATTTTCCAGTAAGGGCACATGCCCAAGCTGTGGGCTCAATCCCCAGTGGGTGGCTTGCAGGAGGTAGCCAATTGATATTTCTCTCTCATTGATGTTTCTATCTCTCTTTCTCTCTCTCTTCCTCTATCTTTAAAAAATTAATAAAAGCATACTAAAAATAAATAAAATATTTCATTTTAATCATTCTTAGATACAGTATATATCTAATGTATTATCCTATCTAATAAAAGAGTAATATGCAAATTAGGCATCACTATGTGACAAAGACAGCAGCCTCCATGGCCAAAGGTGGCAGCGCACATAGCCACAAAATGGCCACCCCCATGGACACAAGATGGAGGCGCCCAGTCTGGCTCAGCCCCGCCACTGAAGTGGTCAGGCCTGTTAGCCAGGCAAGTGCTGGGGGAGGTGGGGGGCCTGAGGGGCAGAAGAGGTGATCAGAGGGGGCTGGGTGTCCTCTGCCCAGGCCAGAGGCCTTCGCCAGAGGCCTCAGGCATGGGCCAGGGTGGAGCCGGTGATCGGAGGGGGCAGGGGCAGAGCCGGTGATCAGAGAGGTATGAGGGTGCCCTACCCAGGCATAAGGCCTGGGCCAGAGGCCTCAGGCCTGGGAGCAGCAAGGCCAGAGATTGCAGGGGCCTGGGCTCCACAGAGGCAGCAATTGGAGGGGCAGGGGCAGAGCCTGTGATCACAGGGGTCTGGGCACCAGTGGAGCCGGCAAAGCAGGGGCCTAGGGGTACCTTGCCCAGGCTTGTAGCCTTGGCCAGAGGCTTCCAGTGGGGCAAGGACAAAGCTGGTGATTGCAGAGGTCTGGGCTCTGTGAAGTCGGCAATTA